>JAGPNK010000038.1:0-151394 GCA_020746835.1 Stachybotrys elegans | reverse complement strand
AGCAGACTGGCCTCTCGTTATGTACGTACCGTTCGTCGGCCGAAAGCGAGCCGAAAGTGAGCCGAAAGCGAGGCGAGGTCGATGGAGGGGTTGTATGAAAATAGAATACGCATTCACTAGTCACCACACTTCTTTTTGCTATGTGCTTCCCCCGTTGTCTTTCGGTTCTTTACTGTGTCCACTGGTTGGCTCCAAAAGGTATCTTCCTCACTAATTTAGTCCTTCTGGGTCCTGAGCTGATGTCGTATCCCCCGGCAATGAATGCCGTAATGGGCCTACGCTCTACCCACGAGAAAATGCCGCCCCTCGGCATCGAGCACCATGGTGGGGTGAGGAACTGTTGGCCCGTGACAACCTCATTTGCCATATGCACTACTGAACCACTAAACAATCTAGCTAGTTTAGTGGATTTCAGTAGTCCAGCTAGTTTAGCGTTAACTCCGTGATAACGACCTCCTTTCCTGAAAAGCATTGCTATTTCTCCGTCGCTCCGAGGCCAGGGGAACCCTGGCCTGCAACCATCAACCAGCCACATCCCTATCCCTCCCTCTAGGGCCTATCCAAGCAGGACAGACGTTTCGGGGAGGTAGAGTGAGGTATAAGCGGTAGAGGGCAAATGAACAGTAGGGGTGGTGCCCAGTGCCCCGGTAGCCAATGCAGTCGTAAACAGTGGAGAGAAACACAACGAGGCCATCGTCAGGCTGCCCGTACAGGATAGCCGACTGGCCGAGCGGCCGAGTGAAATCAATATGACTCACTGGAATGGAAATCATTCAGTTCAGTCAAGACTACAATTGGAAGAAAGATTTGTCGCTTGGGTCGTGAGGATGAGAAACATTTGATAGCTACCATGATTGGTCAGAAGCTATATGCTGTACCATCACATCAGGTACACGCATATGAAAAGGCCGTAGCCGAGTGACTTGGTTATGTACAAGCAAAATCACGTTTGGATTAGCGGTGTTTCTCGTAGGCAACTTGATACATGCATATACTATTGCTAGTAGCCAGTTACAGCTGCTGAGATCGCAGAGTCCCAAGCCGATTTCATCCATTTTCTACTCTTCCCAGCAGGTGGTGCGGCTGGCTTAAATGAAGACATGCTGGACTATGTGTTAACCTGCATACTCTATACTCTATTTACATGCCTCGCATGACACCCTTCGTATCATCATGTACGTTATGTCCAAGATAAAAATTCCTCTTATTAACATGTACTTCTAGGAACCAATATTCTTCGATGTTTGATGAAGATCACGGGGCTTCTCACAATTTAGATAATTTAAAGTGGCACTATCATCAGATCCGAGGCCAGCTTGAGGTATCCTATTCTCAGAACCGGGAATTGTTGAATATTATCTCCAAGTATGTCGATCAGTTCGATGAGATTTTCTTCCATAAACAAGTTTTGGAAATGGAGCTCGATCAGCATAAGGAGACTCTATCTGGGAAAGTCAAAGAGATAGCGGAGAAGAATTGCGTTATTGAATCGCAAGAGTATCTTCTACTTATGGCTAGAGAAGAGACGGAGAGTCTTATTAAGGCCAACGCGGAAAAGGAGCAGATCATATCGAACCTAAGCGCTCAACTAGAACGGGATGAGAATTCCCAGCCCATAGAGGGCGAAGCAAGAAAGAAGAGAAAGTTAAATGCATAATAGTATATAAAGTATTGTTGCATGTATAACTTGAGGCGCTATGTAAACTATGGTAATTACTATGCCAGTACCGGCCAATAGGAATATCAAGTCATTTTACAGCGTATAGAATGAAAAGCAAGGCTTAATCATCACAGTCTAATATATGTATGTATAATGATAAAAAGAGGGATACAGTTCCAGTGAAAGAAGTATTAAGAGCCAATACAGTAAGGTGTCTTGGCAACCAATGCAGTCGTACACAATAGAGAAAAAGATACAGTACAGTAAAATTCATGTTTAGCTTCCCTGTTTTTGGACTAAGTGGATTCTAAGTTAAGGTCACAATATGACTACACTACAGTGCATCTAGTATACACACTGTGTCATCCCGATCTTTAGCTTTAGCAGTATAAATACTCCACTGGATCCCCTTTTTTGTCACAAGTAAACCCAACGAAAAGTTCCGATTGCTACAGAGTAGGTAAGATGACATCTAAAAATGGCTCCAACAGGTCACACGCCCTCTCCCTTCTGCCCACCCCCCACACCCCCTCCTCTTGCTCTCGCTCTCTCTGTCCCCCCTCTGTCCTCGCTTTCCTGTCCTCGCTCTCTCCTCCCTTTCCACCTCTCCCAATTGTGGCCTTTTCGCGCCTTTGCTCTCCCAAAACACCATGTCCGACACTGGCTTTCAAGATCACCTTTTTGACTTTTATAATGACTATGAGCTTGACTTGACCACACCTGTCGCTAGCCCAGCCGACTCCATCGAGCCACAGTGTCACCTGTTTCCATTCCATTACACCATCACCTGGATGCTGCGTTTGCGTAAAGGGAGATTGATGAAGCTTACAGATGACACTATAGAACATGTCAACATTGCGCCTGGTGCGTACTGGAAAGACAATTGGAATCGAAAGCGTGAGCAAAGCCCAAGACGAGTGCCCGAGCCCCAATACGATCATCACGACACCGTCATTACTGTGTCTACTTCTAAACGCGGTGAACCTAAATTCGAAAAGCCCTTCCGCAAATTGGACATTGATTGGCAGGTCATCGAGAACAAGCTGAGATCCTGGAGTAACCCAAAGGACAGCCTCAGAGTGACAATCCTATTAATTTACAAGGAGAGCCAGCAGGCACCCGAGACAAAGAAGGCCGGACGTGGAGCTACAAAGAAGCACGCCGCCGCCCTAGACAAACTCGTTGCCCAACAAAACACAGCCGGAGTGGGTGCTGTATGGCAGGATATCTATCGTCTTTTTCACTGCAACAGCAAGAACGTGTGTACAAACTTCGGATTCTACTGCTGGATTCACGAGGATAGACACTATAAGCTGGATGACAAAATTTTGGAGCAGCTGATTGATTGCGCCGAACAAGGTGTCGAGCTAAAATCACACGCCGACGTACCAGATAGGATCCGCGAGATGGTCAAAGCACGTGAGAAGGAAGACATGCAGCGCGCTAGCAGAAAGCGCAAAGCTGGCGCATCGTTGTCGGATCCCCTGGACCGCTGCTATGGCCAGTGTCGTCATGACAATGCCCCGCCAGATTGCCCTGACAGACGCCATGCATGCGGGGTAAACGTGGCCAAGCTTAATTTGCCAATGAAGATCGACGAGGCTCTCGGGTTGTATAGCGATTGGCTTGCCAACCAGTCGCTAATCTAGAATGGCAACATCTTATCGGGCAGCTGGTAAGGCTGCGATAGAAGGTGGGTATGAACTTCAATGGTTTTGCGATGACAAGGCTGCTGGGATCGATATGCTCAAGGCTGCTGGAATCATGCCGGGCATTGCCGACCAGTTTGAAAGAAAATTACTGAATGGGTGGACGAAGTCAATAAGAAGAATGTTTCATCTGTCTAGAAATCTAGCAATTTACAACAGTTATTCTGGAGGTTGTTCAACGTAGAGTCCAGCATTGCGAAAATGACCTTCAGCACTCTCACGTCGACTGCCTACTGCCTCAACGCAGCATCTTACGTAGGCTTCAAAATCCCTCTGGATAAGCCCGTGTAATTTTTGCGCTGAGACTTTACTTCTGTCTTGACTTCTCCAAAGAATTCTTCAATTGGATCAGTCCTTGGTGTGTAGGGCGCAGTGAAATTTTGCATCACCCCGGCGTCTGCACACATCTGCCTGACTCTGTCTGAATAGTGAAACCCAACATTGTCCATGATGAGTACAGTTTCAGGCTCCGGCCACCTACCACAGTGACAGAGTAGCTGTTCAATAAAATCTTCAAACAAAGGCCTGTCCATTGATCCGCTGAAAAAGCGGGATAGCTTCACGCCCCTCTGCGTATACGCTGCGATCAACTGCACTCTAGGCCCACGCTCAAACCGAGCCTTCTGCACTGGAGTGATCCCCTTTGGAGCCCATCCCTTCTTTCGAAACATGCCTGGTCTATCGAAGCCGCTCTCATCGATAAATATGTAGTGATATGAACGGCTTCCCATCATTTTAAGCCGGTAGTAATAAAAGTGTTGTAGATCAGGGACCTGTTGCTGGGCTACACGTCTCATTACCTTTAATGTTGTGTTGAGCTTTTTAAGGGCCCGGAATATCGTGGTAGCTGATACCTCCTCGCCGAACTCTTCTCTAATAAAACGAATCATCTCACGCTGGGTCATGTCAGGCTCCTTGGCCAGCTGATGGGAAAGTAAAGTGGCCATTGTAGGGGTGATCTTAGGCTCAGGACCAGTCCGGTTCTTAGGCACGGTTGTCGTTCCGAATCGCGCGAACGTTGATCGTATTTTACGGAGTGATCGGGCAGTGCAAGGCATAACATCAAGAATAGCTTTGTTGGAGAAGGCTCCTTTTATCATGTGCAGGATCTGGTCATGCTGGGATCGAGTAAGTCGAGGAGCCATACTGAGGAACTGGCCTGATCATGGGGTGGTGAGAGGACGAAGGAACTGGAGGGGGGAAGGGGGAGGGGAGAGGGGGGATGGGGGGATACCTGTAAAACGGGGTCCAGTTTTGGCCCTGGTCATTGTGACAGATCGCCGCAGGGGACCAAAAGTGGCCCCTGTTAAGCCTGGTACTTTGGCCCACTATTTTGCACACTGTGACTAGACCAGAGAGTGACTTGCCCTAAAGAACTTTATAAAGCTAAAAAACGGAAGCTAAAGGTGAATCTCACTGTACCTGCAATTTGTCTATGTAGTTAAGCAATTACCAACCGACGGGTGTTGATTTTACGTTCAAGACATTCGGGCATACAGTTCTTGGGCATTCTGACTGCCTAGTCGTCTCCAGGAACAGACTTTCTATTTTAAAAGGGCTTTTCTTCTGTCCGTAAAAGTGCGTGTGCGCAAGCAGCGCGTGAAGCTGTGCCTCTTGGATTCTTCGCGTAAAAGTTGGGTTACTGAAAACAGTCTGTGACTGTTGCTTGGACAAGGTTGGCTTATTACTAGTAATATTCAAGCTTGGATTATATAACGTATCAGCATAGATATCATCCATGCTACGATATATAAAAAAGCTTTCCATTTCAAGAATAAGAATGCTTGAATTAATATACCTATAGTATAACTGTCTACTATGTATCTTGATATTTATACTACCTAGATATATACCGGTAACGATGGTAGGATCTTTAATTCATGGTATAGTATAGATAACATGGATAGGGATGGTAACATAACTTCTAGTTAGAGCCGATTATGGCGCTGTAGCTAGAATTGTAGGTTTATAGTGCTTCTACACTTGTTTTCTCTATTATGGCTCTCGGACGTATGTATATATATACCTATCTATGCCAGCAAGAACCATTACTCGAATTCTAGTACTTCTATTAGCTTTATAGTAATGGTTAGCATATATATTAAGTCATTATCAACCGCTTCTATCAGCCGCCGGCTTCATGGCTGCTGCAACATCGGTTAATAGTGAAATCACTCTTCAAAGAAGGATACCATTACATATTGCCTTTTGCTATAGGCCCGCGACCAGCAAGCCAACAATACGTCAAAGGCCATATAATATACTGGTTCTCCAATCTCGATTTACAAATGCGGTTCTTTGTGAACCAACCATTCACGAGTTTTATTCGCTCACTGATAGTGATATTGCTGAAACAATGCTGCAGCCCTTTGCTGCTAAGACTGTTATTCTAAGAAATGCATTCTATGGTTTAGTCTAAGCACGATGAATATGACATAGATATACCTCCCCAGCTAGCATCACTCACTATGCATCTTTAAGGCTATTTCAACTTGGAAAATGACCTGCTTCGGCTATGCGGGGGAATTATCTAGAGTACTGCTAACTTATATACTCCTAAGTCTCTAAGGCCCTCACCTATGAAAGCTCCGACTTCACAGCCAGTTTATACACTTTGCACGGTATATACAGCGAGTCGGCATGATCTAGCTATAATGACTTCCTACAGATCTTAGTATCTGAAATAAATGTTATAATTCCAGAGAAAACTTTAGTGAGCTTCGGCCCAGAAGTTGTGGCAGGTGAAGAGCGCTCCGTCGCCGGTGAAGCATTCGCTTCCAAATTGAAAGGCTAATATAGAGGCTTAGATATAACTCAGTAATAGGCAATGGATGGGTTTAACTTACTGAGTAGATACTGGCTTTCAGCTGGAAAGCCTTGTGTATTGGAGATGAAGTCAAAGTACCGCAGGATATCTCCACTATAGTGGTACCGCTGTTCAGGGGCAACAAAGGTGAATACTTTCATATCGCCATTATAACCAACCCATAGGTCCCATTGCATGTCCTCAACCATAACAGAGCCAACAGATTGACCAATTGGCCAAATGGTCCCAATCCTTCCTAACCTGGGACTAGGAGTCAGAGAGATACCCTAGGGACAGTTTCCTGTAGAGGAAGTTGGCGTACCAGATCATCAGCTCGTAGTCCCCACTGCTTGTAGGATGATCCATGTTAGACGAGGTAAATAAATCGTAGGCAACATTAGTACGGATATTACTCCCGGTGTAGGACCATAAAGCTGTGCTTGGTAAGCTATAGATTTGGTTCACAATTCGCTTAATGGGAAGCTGGCGGCCAGAGTAGGGGAATGCCTTAACACTGTCCTGGCTGTTAGACCAAGACCAAGCGCTGCGCCAGGCTACACCACTGTAGTCAGCGCCATCGATATAGGTACACTGGGATCCGTGACCAGAGTATAAGCCCCAAGCATTGTTATTAAACTCATAGCCGTCATTTGTCTCGTGGCTGAACTGATCACAGAGTTCTTGCGCGTAAGATAAGCCAAGAAGAATTATTATCGCAAAGGTCCTCATTGCAGGGAAGTATTTACTCGCTACACATTAGCCTGTGTCTTTGGAAAACAGATCCCCTCAGTTGGCGCTTTACATAAAGTGTGGGCCACGTGATGTGGCATGACCTTGGAATTTTCGGATGCAGTTTTGGCTGTTGTGTGTGTTGTGACAAATGGGAACTACAGCCAATTCCGCCTTCTTAATCAGGTCTTTGGTAGGCTCCGGCGCCAAAAAGGAGGTACGAGGATCCACCCATCGGGTACAAATATATATGCCGGCTGCGAAATACACATACATTTACACACCTGCATGGCCAGTTGCAATGTGCTTTCTTTGGAATTACATGCGACGTGTTGATCAGAATCTGGAAGGGGAGGAAAGGCCGGGGGTTTTCCAATCCATTGAACATCCGCGTAGTGCCTTTACCATTCAGTACCGCCGAATAGGTAAACCCAAAGTGATTCACATTTCGAGGGCAAGGGCACCCTCGCCAGATTCCATTACAGAGATGTGGCTTGGAAGTGAAGCTCAGGATAGAGACCCAGTTTGAAATGCAAGCTGCACGGAGAAGAGGGGCTGCGTTTTGTAGACAACATTGCAAGGTTGAGTCCTATGTGACTGTGTATTTTATGCTGGTAGCCGTATGCTTTGTTGGTTGCGTTAAATGTACGGCGTGTTTCATCGCATTAAGAAGCTATAATTACTGTATCACAATACGCTGTTATTGCGATCGGGGGCAATCCTCAGCAGAGTTCGTAGGCAAGGTTTATTGAGTGTATTTACTATACGACACAGCTGTTACTGTATTTGGTAATCCAATTCCCTCAGTTCCATATCCTCGTATAAATGCTTCCGGACTTCCTTCCTCACTCTGTCTCGGAGCTCACCGGTACCAGATACTATGGTATATCAGCGAGGAGGGAAATATCGGGGCCTGGATTGCCTTACCGAGTACCAGAAGCTTAGCGGGATTTGCTATAAACTTGTCTACCTGCTGGGAACTCTCGTCCTGGTCAGAGTGCGTGACAAAATCCCCATTTATCTCCTCCAGAAAGATTTCCGAGATTCTTGGTGCCTCATTTAAGACACTCAAACGCCCATGGGATCCAACCCAGTTCATCCTTGTGTCGCTCTCTTTGAACACCGATAATTGTAGAACCTACAGAATATGTCAGTTATAGCTTTAGAAACCAGATAAACATACACTTCTCAGCTCAGCATCGCCTAGGTACTGATTAAGGATGTGTTGTATGGCCGGGAGACCACTTGTCTTTATGTGCCATATTATATGGATCCGGCAAATGCGCCCGGTGAAGAATTTGTAGCCATAAACGAACTTTTGGAGGAATGGTAACATTGCAACAATACCGTAGTCGCTTGCTACCATAATTGCTGACTTATAGTCCGATATATCAATTCGAGATCCGTGTGGGCCACTAAAAAAGGCTAAACACTTCAACCAAGGGACGTTTGAAGTATCAGTCTGTGGAGTACCAGTCATCTTTGAAGTCAGGCCTCTGCGAGACTTGGCAAACAGCTCCAACCTGACCTGGCCATCAGGCGACCAAGAAGCTACCGTAAACGGGTGGCTTTGCATACATGTCCAAAAGCTTATTTTGGGAGCCCAAATCCATAAATTCACGTACTGCCCAGCGTCGATATGGATTGGTCGTGGCAGGTCCACAATAATTGTTGTGCCTCCTCCCTGGGATTTGAGAGATGCACGGGGAAAAGGTTTCCCCCTGGCCACGTTTCGATACAACGTGAGTGCTAGATAGAAAATATTAAGACAGCAGGCCACACTTGCATAGACATAAAGATATAACCAGGAAAAATCGGGAACAGCCAGCAAATGTCGACATATCAAAGAAGCAGCAAAGATTGCTAGTGCTTGATGAATTCGGAGAAAGCCTTCGTAGAGCATCTTGCGGAGAAGTCGAGCTGATAGCACTACCGCAAGCAGTATTGCAAGTCCGCCCTACATAAATGAGTAAAATAGGTTAGGCGATTGGGTAAAAATGCACCTGCCAACAACGTGTAGAGATCCTGTGCTCTTTTCTGGAATGCCATTAGGCAAACATGTACGAGAGTCATCATCATCGTCATGACCCCTGACGAGCAGTGCACCTTTCGAAAAACCCTGAGAGGCAGCCCGAGACTGTCGGCGAGGAAGGCCAAATCAGGACTCAGGAATAGGGGTATCATGTTAAACAATGCCAGTCTACCTGCACAAAGCGAAGCCATGGAGACGGAGGATGCATTAAATGAAATTGATACAAGATTTGCGATAACGTAGCCGGATTGAACCACGAACTCAGCTGTTGTCCATGGACCGAAGAACCTATGTCGATGAAGAAGTGGTGTATAGAAAAGAGCCCTGTTGATGAAGACAGCAACAGGCTTTGAGAAACGTAGGAATAATGGATGGAACAAGGCCACGACAAACAAAATGATAAAAAGACCACTAAATGCGAGCGCGTACAGACGGCTGCTATCCACAGTTATGAATGCCATGTAACTGATGGATTCTTCTAGAATCTTACATGACAAGGTGGAAAGCAATCAAGCAGGTATGGAAGTCAAAATATAAGGCCATTTATGCGAGGACATCTAAGCTATTGGAGCTAAATATAACCTTGGGAGCCATAAATAGCGCATTATGGTTTGTCGATATTTTCCGAGGCCCGTTTTGAATATTGGCAGCTCCTACGAAACTGTGCAGCTGCTCTATAAATAAGTCTCCGAAGGCAGGAATGATGCCAAGCGTCTCCTTGACGCCCATACGAAGCCAGAAATGGATGCTGACCATTGTTAGCACATAGAGCTGTCTGAGAGATGAATTGCGTGGCACCTTCAAAAGCTCATTGGCTGATTTAGCAGTAACAGTTGCAGCAAGGAAGTCGATGCCCTCCGAGCAAGAGAGCCATTCTGGTTGCTGTGTGCCGGTGGCCGTTTTGTCTTTATTGATCAACTCCATGAGTATATCCCTGATTTTGCCCACAGCTCGGGACTTGCTTCCTGGAGTCGCGTTCTTACAGGATTCTTGATACCCTAAACAGCAAAGTCAATTTTAGCTGCTCATTGTCCGCCAATACGTACCTATTTTGACTACGCCCATAGCTGTAAGCAGCACAGAGCTTGAGTCTAAATGAATGTGTTCCATGCCCTCATTTTCTAGATAGGCAATACCTTCAATTATCTAAACAGTAAGCTGAGAAGTAGGTAGACTAAACTCCTAAGATAACTCACCTGGCCAATAATAGCGCCGACTTGATGCGGCGTAGGGTAATCCGTGCTCTTTATCATGCGGGAGAGGTTGATATGCATATCCTCAAATATCACGTAGAGAGATTCCTCTGTAACGTAAGCATCATATGCCTCAACAAACAAGTCGTGTGGAAGTTGTTGTATGCGGGAGAGTGTTTGCTCCGCCTCTTGAGTTGTGAATACCCTGATGTTGACCAATACGTCTGGCTTTGCTCTCACAAGCGCCAGGTCCACATCACCCCCAAGATCATGGTACGTCAATATCCACTCATAATGCTTCCATGGATCCCCGGGGTTGGCCGCGAAAATAGTAACAGGTTTCTTGTTGCTGCCATCGATAAACAGAGTTGCATCCGGGTTAAGCTCCTCACGATTGGCCAAGTCCGTTATGTGATCCTTTCGGCGCAGCTTGTTATTGGTATGCTTCTTGACAGTACCACTTTCTACCTTTGCCTGCTGGAGCGCTTCGTCTATCACGGGTTTCAGACGCTTGGAGCCTGTCGATCCAGAGTCCCTGAACTTTTCGTGTTTTGGGCTTTTAGTGCGAACCCTGCTTGGACGTACCCCGCTAAAGAATATTTGAGTGGTTGGACGACCCGTCTTATCCATGACTGCTCCATGTACAAACGCTCAGATTGGCGATGTGGATACATATATTTGTAGGCTAATGAGAAGCGTTCGAGGTGGTGGCTTAAATACTGACTCTGTGGCCGTTAGCGGCTGCCGCCACTTTTCGCGCAAGTCGCCAGGATATTACATGGGGATAAGAAGTCTGAGGTTCTGCGTATCGGTACCTGTACCTATACAATAAAATTCAGGTTCAGCTTCCATATTTTAGCTTTACAATATTTTTGGGGCAAGTCACTTTATGGTCTAGTCACAGTGTGCAATATAGTGGGTCAAAGTACCAAACCTAACAGGCGCCACTTTTGATCCCCTGCAAGTATGTCTCATGACGACTGTCACGTCATCCACAGATGGGGGTCACGTGCAATGTCACGTGATTATGAAGGGATCACGAAGGAACGTGAGTCTGGTTCGGGGCTCACGAGGATCAGTGGTCCGGCTCACGGTTCCCCGTGAGCCTTGTATTATATTAAACCTACGTGACAAGGCTGTGGTTGGCACGCCTCGCCAGCTATCAATACAACTTGGTTGCCCTGACACCTTTGGTATCAGCACATCACCTAACATAGCAACCCCACGTTGCTCAACGTACGCCCTAACCGCTTCTGTGGCATAAACCCCGACTCGGCCCTTTGGACTCAGTCACCGATCAGACCAATCCGCCTACCCTGTACCAGGATAGGACCCGATCGTTGCACCGCGAATGCCCTCAGCTCCGTACGGACCGACGAACCATGGACGAGAAGTGTGGAGCAAGTTGCTTGGGGACAAGCATTGGTAAAAGAAGTACTATGAGGTCGTCTTCGATTTAAGATATTTTCTCGTCTATTCTTGCTTGCAGGAAGAAACGCTCTTTGGAGGTAACGAATATTTCCGCCCAAATAAGGCGAACCTTATTGCCCTAGCATTTGCAGACTGGAACCCTATATTAAATATAAAATTCCAAAAAAAAAAAAAAAAAAAAAGGAAAAAGGAAAAAGAACAAAATCTTTATAATAATAGGCTTATATAATATAAAGTTAACAAGGAACTGTAGATTTGGGGAGATGAAGATACCGGTCCTAGGGTCCAGTTGTGGGCCTGGTCGTTGTAACGATCGGGTTGGCTGTGATCGGTGATAAGGTCCAAGGGGCCGTGTCGGGGTTTACGTCACACAGGCGGTAAGGGCGTACGTCGAGCAACGTGGGGTTGTTACGTTAGGTGATGTGCTGATACCAAAGGCGTCAGGGCAACCAAGTTGTATTGATAGCTGGCGAGTACTTCAAAGGAGCCTCGGAGTGCTCGCCAGTCTATAGTTATCCTAATGTATGGTCGACGGCAGTCGATCGACGCTGATCGACTCTCGTCGACATGCGTCCTTTTCTCTGCCGTTCATTGGTCGGTTGATAAGCAGATCACGTGATGAACCACGTGATCTGCAGCTGACGGTTGTGTCGTAACAGGCGGGGTGCAGGCTGTCAAAGTACGCCAGAAATGCCCGCAGCCAGCCTAAGGCCACTTCGAAATTCACCTGAACAGGCTTTCTTTCGCGTCCAACCGGAGATATGTCTGGTGTAGAAGTTATCGGCCTCATCTCTGGCATCATCGCCATTGTCGATGCGACTGTGAAGGTCTACGGCGCCGCCACCGATGCCTCCGGCCTCCCTAGAGCCTTTCACGATGTTGCCAAGCGACTCCCTCTTGTACAAGACATGCTCCAAACTGCTCTGCGAAAACTGAACGACACTAGCCCTGACGAGGCATATTACACAGCGAGGAAGCCTGTCCTGGATGTCTGCAAGGACAGGGCAACACGTTTGGAGGATATATTTCGGAAGGTCATCCCAGAGGCCGATGCTTCCAGAACGCAGCGATACCTGCTTGCCGCCCGCACCTTGGGCAAAGGAAACACCGTGGAATCGCTTATGAAGGGTATACTGGACGATATCCAGCTTTTGGTGGGCGATCATATGATGGGATTGGCTACAGAGGTTGAGATTGAAAAGCTGACACAGGCGGTGAGAGAGATATCGGCAATTCCACTGTCGTTGGTGGGAGGTATCTTCTTACTATTAAACCGGGAGAAAGTAGTGTCTTTCTAACGAGGAACAGATGCTGAGCGAAATGCCTTGCTCAAGGAGCTGAGGTGGACAGATCCCACTATCGACAAGCTACGTATCGAACGAACGAAAGGCGGTTTATACGAAGCCTCATCTCGCTGGATTCTCTCCCACCCCAGCTACCGCCAGTGGCGACATGACAGGACTAAGCTGCTCTGGATCAAGGGCGGTGCCGGCAAAGGCAAGACGATGCTGATGGTCGCCATCACCAAGGAACTTCGCCCTTACGCTAAACTCGACCAACCCACCGCCGACTTGTTCTTATCGTTTTTCTTCTGCCAGAATACCGATGACCGCTTAAACAATGTAGTCGCTATCCTCAAAGGGCTTATGTATCTCCTGTTGGTCCAGGACAGCAGCCTCGTATCGTACCTAAAGGAAGACTACGACCGAATGGGCAAGGAGGTCTTCGACGTCACTAACAACAATGGCAACGCCTTCGATGCGCTCTCCAACGTCTTCAGACAGATGGTTCAGCACCCCAGGTCAGAAACCGTCTACCTAGCCGTTGATGCTCTCGATGAATGCGAAGACGGTCTGCTGGCGCTTCGTGACCTGATCAGAGAAACATCCCGCCAGGAAAACCGCGTCAAGTGGATCGTTACGAGCCGCAATACCGTTGACATCGAGCTCGATAATCCGGAAGAGAAGCTAAGCCTGGAGGTGAACTCGGAAGCCGTGTCACGGGCGATTGAAGTTTACATCGATCACAAGGTGTCCCAAATACCATCGCTCAAATCCAACCCCGCTCAGCGACGCAATGTCCAGCAGAAACTACAGGACAAGGCTGACGGTACGTTTTTATGGGTCGACCTAATATTACGATCGGTCCACAGTGCTTTGAGCGACGACATTGTTCGGCTTATCGATGAGGTACCGTCGGGCCTTCCGCCACTTTACGACAGGATGATGCAGAATATTGGCATCTCCATAAGCGCTTACCGGGACTCATGCCTTGTCATTCTTTCAATCGCAACTCTAGCGCACCGCCCCCTCCGCCTTCTCGAGCTCCAAATTCTGTCTGGCCTTGAATATAACACGGCCGATCTGGAGAGGATGATAGACATGTGCGGTTCGTTTCTCACCCTGGTGGAGGGTTATATTTACCCCATTCATCAGTCAGCCAAGGACTACCTGGTCAGTGAAGCCGCTGTCGCTAAGATTTTCCCCTCCGGGACGCGCGCTGTGCACCGCAGTATCGTTGAGAGGTCAGTGACCGCGATGACGAACGCACTAAGGCGAGACATGTATAGCCTATCGCATCCGGGGACACTCATCGATGAAGTAAAGGGTCCGCCTGGTCTGAATCCTTTACTTGGAGTGGAATACTCCTGTGCATACTGGATCGACCACTTTTGTGAAGTAGACAAAACCGATTTGCCGAGAAATCGGCGTTCGCGGCTAGTAAGCGCGCTCAAGCAGCATCTAGCCCCTTCAAAGGAGAGCACCGGCATGCGCAACTTAATCGCCACGTTCTTCCACCATCACTTCCTCTACTGGCTTGAAGCGTTAAGTCTCCTAGGCGCTGTCACGAACGGAGTTTTCTCTCTTAGTAGGCTTAGAAATAATTTTATAGTAGGTATTTGCAATTCTTGATAGCACGAAAACCATGTAACTAACTGTAGGCTTAGACTACAAAGGGCGACGCTTTCGTTGACCTTATTGAAGATGCATATCGGTTTATTTTATATAACCGTTGGATTATCGAATTGGCCCCACTACAAATATATATATCGGCGTTACTATTTACTCCAGTTAATAGTATTATTCGCCGATTATTCGCTAAGGAAGAGCTTAGTTGGATTTTAACAAAGCCACTGGTCGAAAAAGATTGGAGTCCATGTCTGCAAACGTTTGAGGGCCATAGCGATTCGGTTAGCTCAGTAGCGTTTTCGCCTGATGGCAGCCGCATCGCATCGGGCTCGCACGACAATACCGTCAGGATATGGGATGCCAAGTCGGGCAAGGAGGTCCGCAAGCTCGAGGGCCATAGCCGTTGGGTTAGCTCAGTAGCGTTTTCGCCTGATGGTAGCCGCATCGCATCGGGCTCGCTCGACGGTACCGTCAAGATATGGGATGCCAAGTCGGGCAAGGAGGTCCGCAAGCTCGAGGGCCATAGCGGTTCGGTTAACTCAGTAGCGTTTTCGCCTGATGGCAGCCGCATTGCATCGGGCTCGCTCGACGCTACCGTCAGGATATGGGATGCCAAGTCGGGCAAGGAGGTCCGCAAGCTCGAGGGCCATAGCGATTCGGTTCACTCAGTAGCGTTTTCGTCTGATGGCAGCCGCATCGCATCGGGCTCATACGACCGTACCGTCAGGATATGGGATGCCAAGTCGGGCAAGGAGGTCCGCAAGCTCGAGGGCCATAGCAATTCGGTTCACTCAGTAGCGTTTTCGTCTGATGGCAGCCGCATCGCATCGGGCTCATACGATGATACCGTCAGGATATGGGATGCCAAGTCAGGCAAGGAGGTCCGCAAGCTCGAGGGCCATAGCGGTTCGGTTAACTCAGTAGCGTTTTCGCCTGATGGCAGCCGCATCGCATCGGGCTCATACGACCGTACCGTCAGGATATGGGATGCCAAGTCGGGCAAGGAGGTCCGCAAGCTCGAGGGCCATAGCAGTTGGGTTAGCTCAGTAGCGTTTTCGCTTGATGGCAGCCGCATCGCATCGGGCTCATACGATGATACCATCAGGATATGGGATGCCAGGTCGGGCAAGGAGGTCCGTACTGTGCCTATGGGCCTCACCGTGGACCGTCTTCGATTTGAACGCTCGAGCGATTTCGGCCTGCAGCTTCAAACCAATGCCGGCAGCATCGACCTTGACGTTGAGATCCAATCCGATGACCAATTACCTTTGGATCAACAATCAGCATCTAACGGGATGAGGCTGGCGTGGAATCTAAGTGGCGACGGTTCTTGGGTCACATGGTGTGGTCGGGGGGCAATATGGCTCCCACCTGATTTCCGACCTGGACAATCAGACATTTCGAAAGATGGGTCAGCAATTGCCGTCGGCCGTTCGACGGGACGCATGGTGGTTATGAGGATGTCCCTAAATGTGCCGTTCTCTTAGGTGATTAAGCACCTGATATGGGGAGCTAAGGGTAGGATGGAAGGACTTTTCTAATTTTTATCACAATTATTATTTTATTAGCTTTGCAGAGGAGGTTTCAAGGGAGCACATTAATATACTATTAGAGGTTTGCCTTCTAGTAGATGTGGAATATTCGAGAAACTTCACTTTCAAAATTTGTAAAGTTGGCCCTCCTTGCCAGGCTCCGCTACGC
The DNA here is from genome assembly GCA_020746835.1 of Stachybotrys elegans. Classification (NCBI taxonomy): domain Eukaryota; kingdom Fungi; phylum Ascomycota; class Sordariomycetes; order Hypocreales; family Stachybotryaceae; genus Stachybotrys; species Stachybotrys elegans. The sequence continues at coordinate 135,224 of JAGPNK010000038.1, read as the reverse complement.
CACTCTCTGCCTCTTTTCTTTAATGTAGTTGCGTGCCTCCATTACAGTGTCCTGACCTTGTCCTACCTTCAAAGATCCTCTTTGAATCTGATAACCAGCGCGCTGTTGTAAACTTATCCGGGCCGTATGCCTTCGTCGAGCTTTGTTTAACTGTGAAGCCAACCGTTTGGACTGTACACCTACCTTCTAAGTGATCGCCACGGCCGTGGCCGCCCACTTAAGCGCCCTCCGCCGGCCTTATTATGCTTGATTACCTATCTGGTTATACTGGGATCGGGTCAATGGAGGAGCCATATTGGGGAATTGGGCGTGTTCTGGCCTATCGTGGGTGGTGAGGATGAAGGAACCGAAGATGGAGGGGAATGGAGATACCGGTACTAGGGTCCAGTTTTGGGCACTGGTCAATATGAGACCCACTTACGGGGGGACCAAAAATGGCTCCTGTTAAGTTCGGTACTTTGGCCCACTATTTTGCACACTGTGACTAGACCAGAGAGTGACTTGTCCTCAAAATATAATAAAGCTAAAATATGGAAGCTAAACATGAAATTCATTGTATCTTCATTTACGATGAGCAAGAGGAAATTGGAGTCCACCTCGGATGTAGAAATTTATTGTAAGATACGAGAATCCCGCTTAAAGAAGGATCGACATTCCGAAAGCCAGTATATATCTCAGCTTTCGTCTAAACATGCTCTCCGATGTGTGAATGCGCTTCTTGACCACGAAGCACTTGCCAAGTCATTCGACGAACCGCTTACGATAAAAGGTCTACGGGGTGGCTGGAGCGTCAGTCAATGGCATAAATACTCAAGATATGCCGAGGTAGAGATAAACAGTCCACGACGAATATGGTATTGACTTTCCATAGCAGGTTATTCATTATAACTCCCAAGTATCAGCAGACTGGACCAAACTCATACCGCAGGAGGACGCAAGAACACAAACAGACTCTATTTCTGTCACTGCAATAGAGGGGAAATGCCCCAAATACTGCCAGGATGATAAAAGAGAAATCTTCGAGAAATTACAGGCAGGCCAGATATTCACCGCTCTCACCCAAGCGCAACGGCATGAATTGTGGAATTCGCTGCTCTCGATTGACCATCCCGTTCTAAGTCTGTTTACACTCCTAAAAGATTTGCATTTTATCGACACCATCGCGCCCAGCATTCGTCACGTTATTAAATTTCCAAAGAGGAAGCGCCCGCCAGGTAACAAACCCTACGACAGGGTGCCGCCTCCTACTGTAGACTCCATCTTGAAAGGCTCGTTTTCAGCGACTGAAGGTGGTGGCACCATGCCAGTCGAGGTATCAAGCGGAGTGTTCTATCAATTATCCGTTCCTGCAGATGCTCGCTTTGATCTGGCGCAACGCCAGCTATGGCTGTATGTCATGAGGAATTGGAAGTCAATGGCATGGCCTCGACAAAGTAATGGTAAACAACTTCTGGCGAAATGTGAGCTCCAAGAAGCAGAAGTTGACGTCCTGAGCGAGTTTTCTGGCCTCGCCAACCGTCTTGGCTTCGTGGCGCCAGGTAGTGAGCAGTCAAATAGTGAAAGTATATGTATCCAGCGGCAGGACCATATCCCCTCCTTTTGCAGCACTCCAAACCCGAGGAGACGCAGCGGCATCCCCTATGATAATACATACGAAAAAGACAGGGAATTGCTGTTCATACATAACCTTCATGCACAGACAGAGGAATTCACTTCTTTCTTCGTGCTAAGGGCAATGTACTTTGCATTCTTTGGCAGAAACATAAAGCAGTTCGACCTCACTCCATCTATGCTAACGGACATGAAAGCGGCATCGCGGAAAGGCAGTTCTGAGGATGCAGGAGATACACACATGCAAAATGCAGCTGCAACTGAGATCTTGACGACAGAAGAAAGGGGCGAAGCTAGGCATATAACCAGCCAATATCTCGAAGCCCAGCTTCCCGAGCCTCATCCTGCCACAATATCGTTCTATACCTTCAGACAAGGTAGCTTGCAGATCGACCGCAGAGTAGCCGTTGACCGTTCAGTCGTGGAAAGTACAGCAGAGCAGTATAAGGACGACGGCTTTATACCATATTCAACGGAGCGCGAACCTCTGATGACCCCAGGCGCAGTATTCGACTCGGCGTGCTTATCAGGGCTATATGCCATTATATTGTTGCCGAATGATGACCTGGACGTCAATTCGCGTCTTGAAGAAGCTGTATGCCATCTGAAAAGAAACACGAACGTCTAGTCGGTTTCCTAGGGCAATGGGAAGTAAGCTGGAGATGATCTGTCTACGTGCATGCTAGGGCTCAAGAAACCTCAAGTGATTAAGGCATGCAGTCTAGTTTTTGGTCTCAATGTACAAGATGTATCAGTTGAAGAGCTTTCTATCATAGGGAAAAAAAATCAATTTACAAGCCTACAGAAGTAATAAAACAATATCGTCCTCCATATGCCCAAAATAATATGGTGGCGGCCTGCTGGCAGCATAAGCCACCAGGTTTAGGATACGCGTTAATTGCAACACCTAGACTCACGCCATTTCACGATTATCACTAAGGCGGCAATATCGAGAGTCCACCACAAGGACACATACAGAAGTTTCAGGATTGGCTACTTGAGAAAGTCGTTCATCTGTAGGTGTGTAAAATAGGTGTAATAGATAGTCTATCACAGAGCCATGGCATGATTATTGATCCTCAGGCTAGGTCCTAGGATGCAACCGAGCTATCTCTAACTTCCTAAGTATTTGTCAGTCCTAGAACCAAAAATAGTAGGATAGTGGGGTTAAAGATTAGAACTTAGAGCTAGCTCTAAAGTTGTGGGATGATAAAAGCAGAAACTTAGAGCTAGCTCAAATATAGCCCCTAGGACAGCTCTAGCGAGTCCTAGAACGAGAGCCGGTTTTGGGACGAGAGTGGGTTCTAGGACGAGAGTGGGTTCTGGGACAAGAGCTGGTTCTGGGACGAGAGCTGGTTCTGGGACAAGAGCCGGTTTTGGGACAAAATATGAGCTAGCTCTAAAGTTGTGGGTGCAGAAACTTAGAGCTAGCTCAAATGTAGTCCCCTTAGAGCTAGCTCATATGTTGTCCCAGAACTGGCTCTTGTCCCAGAACCCACTCTCGTCCCAGAACCAGCTCTTGTCCTAGAACCCACTCTCGTCCCAAAACCGGCTCTTGTCCCAGAACCAGCTCTTGTCCCAGAACCAGCTCTTGTCCCAGAACCCACTCTCGTCCTAGAACCCACTCTCGTCCCAAAACCGGCTCTTGTCCCAGAACCAGCTCTCGTCCCAGAACCAGCTCTTGTCCTAACACCCACTCTCGTCCCAGAACCAGCTCTTGTTCTAGGACTCGCTAGAGCTGTCCTAGGGGCTATATTTGAGCTAGCTCTAAGTTTCTGCTTCCACAACTTTAGAGCTAGCTCATATTTTGTCCTAGGACATGCGGAAAGCTAAAAGCAATAAACGACTTTAGAGCTAGCTCATATTTGTCCTAGGACTAGGTAGGAATTAGCAAGAGTTTCTTTTAAATACATTGAGCTGGTAGATCTAAATTCTATGCTCTACATCGTTCTTCAGTCAGCCCTTGCTCATAATAACGGAAATGCATGAGCCTACTATATCCCAGAGCAGCGAAGACAATGAACAAATCGGCCTGTCTCCTTTACAGACACTTCCCCCTGAACTAAAGTTCGAAATAATGATCAATATATCTGACATATCATCTCTACTATCATTTATTGAGACTTATTCAGATTTCCGAAATATATTTATCAGATCTAGCAGAAGGATTTTATCCACAATATTCATACGAGCATGCCATACACAGGCCAATAGTGGAGGAAGTATCTTGGATGGATGCTATCTTGACCCAAATTTTGGGCAGGTATACCGCCAACTCTGGGTACTGATCCGTCGCGAAATTATACCAAGAGAGGACGCAGTGGCAATGTTTGATATTGCTTGGGAAATTTTTCTAAATGAACGATTACTTCTTCTACCGCTTGGCCGAGCTTTGATAAAGACCTTTGAAGCAAGCCAGATGCACAAGGTAGAGCACCTAAGTAACAACATCACTGCCCTCGAATTATGGATTGAATCTCGAGCGCTACGATCTACAGAGATTTACTCGGGTATGGTTCAGGTTGATATTGACCAACTATCAGCCCGGGCTGATAAGATTGAAATCACGGTGCTACAAACGAAAAACAGACCGCCCTATTGCACTACTATCTTTATACCCCCCTCTCTCCAACTTTGATCAAGTCATCCGCCGAAAGCCATCCAGCGGCAGCGTTGACAGAGCCACTGGAAGCCATCTTCCATCGAAAACCTTGATATGTTCAGCGAAGTTTCCAACTAGTTATGACAGATAGCTAGGAAAACTTAATTTCACTATCACCTATAAGCACAGATTTTCTTGCCAAATTTTGTTTATTGATTTAATAATATCCTTATGATTGTATGGGATTTCCTGTTCTTGTTCGCCAATGGCATACAGACCAGTGACTTCAAGGTTATCTTTATTATTAAGTAAGCCTCCTCGGTATTGCTGGTCTGCATTCTATTAGGACATACAATCGGGAAAACCCATATCTTTATACACTTAATTAGACTGGGTAACGCTCAAGGGCTACTACTATATAGTCGGTCTACTGCTTCTTGTAACTCCTACTACATAGCTCTTTTCATTACTATATACTGGGTGCAATTTTACAATATTTGCAGTAACCAAAATCTGTAGACTGAGAATATAATTATAAAGAAGGCAAACCATGCACAGACAATAGAACCAGTAATGGTAGCCGTTATAGACCATTCTCCTTTATGAACTGCATATACGTTCTGTAAAGTTGGCAATAAGCCCATAAAGGAGTAGATCACAACAGGCCTGGTCGGGAAATTAGATATTCTGATCTTGACCATGGCAGGACACTTACTCAAATATTCGATCCATCAAGAAGACATAGTTATGCCTCCATCTAACCCAGAAGATGAGACCAATAGCAGCAAAGGCGCAACAGAAAGAAGCAACATAGAGCAGTGGGACATTCTCAACCGCAGAAGCAATATAGTTTCCAGCTTTCCCACTTTTATGCAAGAATTGGGAATCTTGTAGAGATGCAAATGTCGATGGAAATGTCAGATAGCCTGCGAGCAACAGCCATGTACAAGCCTTTGCCCCCAAGGAGTGTAGATAAGAGACTTCCTTAGCATTTTCAAGAATCATGTCATTGTACAGAATCGGCCAGAATGACTGTCCATCCTTTTGTAACAGAATTAGTTTTGAGCACAGGGCAGGTACGCCACATGTGGCTGAACACCGTGCACTCACTGTAGTCCATTTGTACACATGTTCTTGGCCCATGTTCTGGGCCCACATGGTTTTGCTGGTGCCAGTTCAGGTACCCGGGGTCCCCCACGACTAACCCTGTCCCCTTGTTCTGCTGTTCTCGCCATCCATTTCTTTCCCTACAACACAGGAGCTAGATTTGGTTGATCTATACTGTCGATGGCGCCGCAACTGACTGTCTCCAAGCATAAGCAGATCGAGGCTTTGCTATTGACTGACCTTCCTGTGCGCAAGATTGCGGAGAAAGTCGAATGTAGCGAGCGTGGAGTGCGGAGGATCCGCTGGAACCTACAACGATTTGGAACGACGAGACCACCCCGAAATCGATGCGGTCGCAAACGAAGCGTCTCTCCGGATATGCTGGATGCTTTATGCAGTGAACTGACAAAGAACTCACGCATGTTTCGCGACGAAATGATTACATTTCTTCGTGATGAGTTCGAAGTAGACATCTCGCTAAGCAGCCTCTCCCGCGCTCTGAAGTCCAGGAACTGGTCTAAGAAGACCATACGCCGTGTTGCAAAGCAACGGAACTCCCTTCTCCGACATTTATATCATTACAAATTATCGAGGTATAAGTCGTATCACTTGATCTATATTGACGAGTCTGGTTGCGACACCTCGACTGCTCATCGGAGAAAAGGATGGTCTCCCAGAGGGATAACCCCAGTCCATATTTCTGACTTCAGGCGTGAGAAAAGACATCAGTTTATCACAGCATACACTCAAGATGGGGTTATGTTGTCACGCATTTTCCAAGGCTCAACTGACCATGCCGTATTTGAGGACTTTATTAAACAGGTGCTGCGTCACTGTGGAAGGTTCCCGCAGCCCAAGTCTGTGCTAGTAATGGACAATGCAAGATTTCATCGGCCGGAGTACCTCAAGCAGTTGTGCTCCGAGGCAGGGGTAGAGCTTCTATTCCTCCCTCCGTACTCCCCGGATTTGAATCCTATAGAGGAGCATTTTGGAGAAGTAAAGGATTTCATGAGGAAGGAGTGGTGCAAGCAGGACACAGAACACCTACCCTTTGCCACATTTCTGAGGTGGTGTATTAATCAGGTGGGAGCAAAGAGGGAGAGCGCAGAGGGTCACTTTCTTCATTCTGGAGTTACCATAGAATATCCAAGCAAATAACGCAATTACATGCCATTTCTATCCAAGTAAAATTCGCAGAACACTTACTGCCCATCCTCAGTACTGTTTACCCATTCATCCACCTTGCTACACCACTGATGTGCGATGCCTCGCGGAATGTTTTTGGAGACAAAGAATTTTATCTCTTCATCCTGCGCCTCGAAAAGTCGATCTAATGTAAGGCCTGCCTGTAATGTGATCTTTGCGATTTCATGAAAGTATTTCTTCCAGTTTGTATCAGTCACCAGGGTGCAATGCCAATCTCGACAGTGATAGATGGCTTCATCTCGACGACCCGGAATTTTAAGCTTTTTGGGTGGCGGAGCTGTCTCAGCCCCCGGCATAACATTGGTAATGCTAATTTGGGGGCTGCTGGCCTGCTTTCTTTTGGACGGAGGGTTCAGGATCTCGTTCCGGAAATGTTTCGGGAGATCGCTGTGCTCCTTAAACTTTCCACCCTTCTCAACATGCTCAACTATTTTCAGCAGCACACTGGTGGTCACAGCATGGCGAATACCAGTGTCAGGGTTGCGCCAGCAGTAGGGTCCTACTTCGCAACCTGCTCCAGGGCACTCCAAGAGATCGTACACTTGCTCCCAGATAGGCACCTCATTCTGGATATTATGGATCGCAGCTCGTTCGTTCAGCTGGGTTTCTGTAGCATTTCGTCCATTGTGCCCTGTTCTTGTGGATGCCGCCGCTGAACCAGTTTCTTTGAAGATGAAGGTAACCTTTACGGTCAGCTTCCGTCCACTACGGACAAGGTTGGACCAGCATTTTATTTGCTCACCCACCTCTCTCCAACTGATATCAAGGCCCGTGAATCGCTTCGGGATATCGTCTTCGCCTCGTGCATTAATAGCTATCGTGATTTGTGTTTCGTCAGGCTCGTGAGTATTTTCTAACCCTTTCTCTTTGACCAGGGCATCAATCTCGGACTTGAGGTTGGTATCCCAGAATACGCTTGGGTAGCGGTCGATGTTCTGCACTGCATTACCCGTAAGCTTATTGAGTCTCCTTTTTTTCAAGCAAAATGTCCAGTTGATCGTGTACGGATGGCATCTGGAAGGGTCTCGGTTTGTCAATTGGCTCTCTTGCGACGCTGCATGTCGCCGCTGGCTCGCACCTGGACTGCCAAAGTCCACAGGGCCAGGGGTTGAAAGGTCAAAATCATCGTCATTATAAAGCCACTGGCTTGCATCTAGAACGTTCTGGCTCATGGTGGCGAGCTCGAAAGGCAACCGTAGATGGACATGTGTAACCTGGCTGGGCTAGGCGGCAGAGGGCAACACTGGTTGTCGACAAAGGTCAGAGCCTGTTGGCTCGAACACTTCCATGTTCTTCCATGGCCTTCCATTCCCTTCCACGGAGTGGGGTGGAGCGTGAGTAGAGGAAACCAACTAACCTAAGTCCATAGAGGCCATCTGTGTATTCAGCAAGAAAGACCCACGAATACGTCTTGGAGCTCACAAAGCCAGAATTGGATGACCGCAACAGGCTGCCTTAGCGTGGGGGAGGGGGAGAGGGGGACTAAATAGGGAAACGGGTACTTCATACCACAGTCTACAGATTTTGTTCACACTGTCTTAAGCCACACTGGGTCCAAAAATAGCCCTTTGAAATATTTTGTTGAAAACAAAGTACGGACATTCAATTTGGCCCACCCTGTACTTTGCATTGAATTCATATTGCTTGCTTAAGATATAGCTTCTAATTAACACATCCAGTTGGAATATACAGTAGGGTTAAAGTTTAGCGTCCGCCGATCTAAAGTTTGACTCTTTCAACTAGGGTCCATTTTTGACCCCGCGCGGCACAGGCGCAGTGCCTAGCCTGCCTCTGGAAGTACCGTGGGCACTCTAGCACTAACAACCAAGTTGATGCCTCAGACACGAACATTGGCCGGCCATCCACGAGTGGATAGGCCGCCACTTCTGTCTCCTACAACAGAAGCCTCAGAATTGGCTCAAAAGAGTGCTTTATCCCCTAATGGCCCCGTGACTAACTCCGAAGGAGAAGGTTTATGCTCTGCTCCTGGATAATGTCCCGATCAAGGACATCGCCCAAACGATCCCGTGCACTCTTGACGAACGCCTGGCTGCGAGAGCTGACCCGCATGTGGATGACTCGAACAGATGATACGTGGCAGCATGGTTACCTATGATGCACGTGACACAGATCGCCTCACTTATCCTTATCGCGCCAATCATGAGAAGGGAGCTGAATTTACTCTTACTCCGTAGCCTAAACTACCCCGCCAGAGCTGGCTCGTCCTCACAGTCCAGTCCAAAGGGTAAGCAGGGACTTCAAACCCACCAAGCCATTCTGTCATGGAAGGGCTCGGCGTCGCGGCTAGTATTATCGCCGTCGTCGACTTGTCGGCCAAGATTGCTTCGATATGCTCACAATACATCAAAGACGTCAAGAATGCTGAGAGCGATGTACAGAGACTCCTGCAAGAGGTTAATAATCTTGGTGCGATCGCAGGAGACATCGACAGGCTGCTCACCGGTCCTACTGCCGCGAGGCTTAAAAGCTCCCAGAAGCTGCAGGCCGGGCTCCGAGACAGCTTATGCAAATTTCAAGCCTTGGAGAGGAAACTCGAAAAGCTCGAGCAAAAGCTCCGACCAGAAGGAACAAGGCATAAGATTAGGGCCCGTCTTGGACTCACTGCCTTAAGATGGCCTCTCAGCAGCCAAGAGGTGGAGAAGGATGTCCAGGAGATTGCAGGCTACACGCAGACACTTTCCCTGGCGCTACAGCATGACCATCTGTGAGTCACGATTATCCTTATCACACTTACAGGACCCTTCGAGCTAACAGAAACATTGGATAGTGCCGTTGCCTTGAACACTGATCAGGTTGTGGTGCTTGACCGGCTTACTATCGCCAAGGGTGCCTCGTTTAATTCCCATGACGAAGAGTCGAATCCAACCTGCCTTGAAAATACGCGAGTGGAGCTCCTCGACCAGATCCTAGCATGGGTTCACGATCCTAGCGCCAAGTCAGTCTTTTGGTTGAATGGCATGGCTGGGACGGGAAAGTCAACCATATCACGGACCATCGCTCGCTCGTTGTCTGGGACAAAACACCTCGGTGCCAGCTTTTTCTTCAAAAGAGGAGAGGCTGATCGAGGGTATGCCACCAAGTTCATGACGACGATAGCCCGCCAGCTGGCAGATAAAGAGCCGAGCTTAGCGCCGATGTTGATGAGCACAATCGAGAAAGACTCGACAATTTCGGGGTCAGCTATGCATGAGCAGTTCCAGAAGTTGATCTTTGAGCCCTTGTCCAAGATCACTCTGTCGAGCCCACTTGTCATCATTGTGGATGCACTAGATGAATGCGAGGGCGATGACAAGATTAGAAGCATCATCCATCTCTTTGCGCGCATGCAGTCTCCACAAATACCCGGGGTGAAAGTGTTTGTGACTAGCAGGCCGGATTTGCCGATCCGCCTTGGGTTCGCAAAGGCACAGGGCACCTACCAAGATCTCATTCTTCACGAAATCAGATCCGACATTATCGAACACGATATCTCGGTATTTCTAGAACACGAGTTTCGATCGATACGGGATGATTATAACCTTACGGTCGTGGAAACACGGCTACCTCCGGACTGGCCGGGCGATTCCAGGATCAAGGCTTTAGTGGACCTCGCAAAGCCACTTTTTATCTCCGCCGCAACTGCTTGTCGATTCATCTCCGAGCCCAGTCATGGCCACCCTGACAAGCTTCTCGAGGAGATTTTGGTGTACAAGGGCAAGAGTGCAACCTCCGGCCTCGATGCGACGTACTTGCCAATATTGAATCGACAAATCGTCGGTATTCAATCGGAACGAAAGAGAGATGAAGTCATTCAACAGCTTCGAAAGCTTGTCGGCATCATTATTACTCTTGAGAGTCCCCTTTCGATCTCGGCTCTGGAGGGATTGCTGAGCGTTTCACAAGCCATGATTGTCGATCAACTGAAGATGCTTCATTCAGTTCTGCATGTTCCTATGTCATCGAAGGATCCTGTACGCCTATTTCATCTATCTTTTCGGGATTTCTTAGTTGATACTGAGACACGGAAGAAAACACGACTTTGGATAGACGAGAAGCAGATACATCAAGATATAGTGGTCCATTGCCTCCGCCTCATGAAGAAAAAGCTTCGAAGGGATATGTGCGATTTGCGAAGACCAGGAATTGCTCGATCCGATATAGATCAGCAAACGATAATTTACCATATCCCGCCGGAGCTTGAATATGCCTGTCTTTATTGGGTCGATCACCTAAAGAAAGGAGACATACACATCTGGGGTGATGAACTTCACCTGTTCCTCTCTAGCCACCTGCTATACTGGATTGAAACACTGAGTCTGGTAGGGCGGGCATCGGACAGCCTTGGCATTCTGCGAACATTGCGTTCCGTTTTACAGGTGCGTTCTGCCTATCTTAATTAAACAGCAAAAGATACTCATTGCTATATAAGCCGCAGAAAAACGAAGAAGGATTGCTACTACTTGATGATGCTTTCCGTTTTAGCCTGACCTATCTGTCAACTATTGACTCTTACCCGCTTCAAATCTACGCTCTTATCGCCTTCTTACCACTCAAAAGCCCTATACGAAAGGTGTTCTTAAAGGCACAATGGGCTTGGTTGTCTGTATCTGGGACTATGGAACAGAACTGGGATTCGTGCCTGCAGACGCTTGAGGGTCATACCAGTCCGGTAAACTCGGTGGCCTTCTCGCCGGATGCGAAGCATCTTGCATCGGCCTCATATGATCACACCATTCGGCTCTGGGATGCCGTGACCGGCCAATGCCTGCACACACTTGAGGGCCATAGCCACTGGGTAAGGTCAGTAGCCTTCTCGCCGGATGCAAAGCATCTTGCATCAGCCTCGGATGATAAGACTGTTCGGCTCTGGAATACCACAACCGGCCAATGCCTACAGACACTTGAGGGCCATAGCGATAGGGTAAGGTCAGTGGCCTTCTCGCCGGATGCAAAGCATCTCGCATCAGCCTCACATGATGAGACCGTTCAGCTCTGGGATACAACGACCGGCCACTGCCTGCAGACACTTGAGGGCCATAGCGATGGGGTATACTCAGTGGTCTTCTCGCCGGATGCAAAGCATCTTGCATCAGCCTCGGATGATAAGACTGTTCGGCTCTGGAATACCACAACCGGCCAATGCCTACAGACACTTGAGGGCCATAGCGATGGGGTATACTCAGTGGTCTTCTCGCCGGATGCAAAGCATCTTGCATCAGCCTCACATGATGAGACTGTTCGGCTCTGGGATATCACGACCGGCCAATGCCTGCAGACACTTGAGGGCCATAGTGGCGGGGTATACTCAGTGGTCTTCTCGCCGAATGCAAAGCATCTTGCATCAGCCTCAGGTGATAAGACTGTTCGGCTCTGGGATGCCGTGACCGGCCAATGTCTCCAGACACTTAAGGGCCATAGCCGATGGGTATATTCAGTGGTCTTCTCGCCAGATGCCAAGCATCTTGCATCGGCCTCATGGGATCATACCATTCGGCTCTGGGATGCCATGATGGGCCAATGCCTCCAGACAGTTGAGGGCCATAGCAACGGGGTAAGGTCAGTAGTCTTCTCGCCGGATGCGAAGCATCTTGCATCAGCCTCATGGGATCACACCGCTCGGCTCTGGGATGCCGCGACCGGCAAGTGTCTGCAAATTTTCAACGCTCGAGCAACATCTCTGCTATCATTCACTACGGACGGTTTCCACCTATACACAGACACCACGATTTTTAAGATAAATATTACTCACTTGTCGCGCCTACCATCCAACCTACCTTTGGATGTTAGCAACCCAATACGATCACGATGCGGGCTGGATGAAGATGGCTATTGGATTACATGGGGCGGGCACAAGATACTGTGGTTGCCTGTGAACTTCCGGCCAGCCCCCCAAAACTGTGTCGCTATCTCAGAATCCAGAGTGGTAATTGGTTCTCCATCTGGAAGAGTCACTTTTATCTGTATATACACAGATAAGCTAACTTAAACTACTGTATAGCGTATGTAAAACTAATAGCTTCTTCCATTGGTTAGTAGAAAATATTATTTTGTAAAACAACTCTGCTTGGGAGGGTCATAGGGGAGCTCCTGATTATATGCATTGATCTCATATTCTAGAATATTCTAGTGCACTAAACTGAGCCGTTAGCCACGATGTTTATCCTTCTTAAATGGCGGCACTGAGGAATATTCTGGACAATACGGCATGAGTATACTGTTCCATATGTACGAGAAGGCAGGAGGCAGTACCATTGTTGAACCCTGCAACCACTACGCTCGGTATAAGTGATCACGATGGCAATGTTGCTAGATCATTTATTCCGCTTACTCTTTCTTCCCAGGGCTTAGTCATAAAATTCGTTTAATGCCTAAGGCACTAAAAGCTGGCTGTTAGAGGTAAGGGACTCAAGAGACTTCTGGAAGCAAGCCACACACTGTGCCTGCGCCAGGCGGGGCCAAAAATGGACCCTTCTAGAAAGAGTGAAAGTTTAAATTGACGGACGCTAAACCTGACTTCTACTTACATTTAGTTCGTACAAAAGAACAATGCTCTCTTCTGTTCCTAATAAGCTAGTATAAGCCTCCAATACTGGATTAGGTGCCCATCCAGTACTTTTTCTAGGTATACCTAAGATAACCTATAAAATTAATAGTAATGTGTATGTATGTATGTATATATAAATATACTGTTCATACAGTGAGATTCACCTTTAGCTTCCGTTTTTTAGCTTTATAAAGTTCTTTAGGGCAAGTCACTCTCTGGTCTAGTCACAGTGTGCAAAATAGTGGGCCAAAGTACCAGGCTTAACAGGAGCCACTTTTGGTCCCCTGCAGCGATCTGTCACAATGACCAGGGCCAAAACTAGACCCCGTTTTACAGGTATCCCCCCATCCCCCCTCTCCCCTCCCCCTTCCCCCCTCCAGTTCCTTCGTCCTCTCACCACCCCATGATCAGGCCAGTTCCTCAGTATGGCTCCTCGACTTACTCGATCCCAGCATGACCAGATCCTGCACATGATAAAAGGAGCCTTCTCCGACAAAGCTATTCTTGATGTTATGCCTTGCACTGCCCGATCACTCCGTAAAATACGATCAACGTTCGCGCGATTCGGAACGACAACCATGCCTAAGAACCGGACTGGTCCTGAGCCTAAGATCACCCCTACAATGGCCGCTTTACTTTCCCATCAGCTGGCCAAAGAGCCTGACATGACCCAGCGTGAGATGATTCGTTTTATTAGAGAAGAGTTCGGCGAGGAGGTATCAGCTACCACGATATTCCGGGCCCTTAAAAAGCTCAACACAACATTAAAGGTAATGAGACGTGTAGCCCAGCAACAGGTCCCTGATCTACAACACTTTTATTACTACCGGCTTAAAATGATGGGAAGTCGTTCATATCATTACATATTTATCGACGAGAGCGGCTTCGATAGACCAGGCATGTTTCGAAAGAAGGGATGGGCTCCAAAGGGGATCACTCCAGTCCAGAAGGCTCGGTTTGAGCGTGGGCCTAGAGTGCAGTTGATCGCAGCGTATACGCAGAGGGGCGTCAAGCTATCCCGCTTTTTCAGCGGATCAATGGACAGGCCTTTGTTTGAAGATTTTATTGAACAGCTACTCTGTCACTGTGGTAGATGGCCAGAGCCTGAAACTGTACTCATCATGGACAATGTTGGGTTTCACTACTCAGACAGAGTCAGGCAGATGTGTGCAGACGCCGGGGTGATGCAAAATTTCACTGCGCCCTACACACCAAGAACTGATCCAATTGAAGAATTCTTTGGAGAAGTCAAGACGGAAGTAAAGTCTCAGCGCAAAAACTACACGGGGCTTATTCAGAGGGATTTTGAAGCCTACGTAAGATGCTGCGTTGAGGCAGTAGGCAGTCGACGCGAGAGTGCTGAAGGTCATTTTCGCAATGCTGGACTCTACATTGAACAACCTCCATAATCACTGTTGTAAATTGCTAGATTTCTAGACAGATGATACATTCTTCTTATTGACTTCGTCCACCCATTCCGTAATTTTCTTTACAAACTGGTCGGCAATGCCCGGCATGATTCCAGCAGCCTTGAGCATATCGATCCCAGCAGCCTTGTCATCGCAAAACCATTGAAGTTCATACCCACCTTCTATGGCAGCCTTACTAGCTGCCCGATAAGATGCTTGCCAATCTCGATTAGCGACCTGTGCGGCAAGCCAATCGCTGTACGGCCCGGGAGCCTCGTCGATCTTCATCGGCAAATTAAGCTTGACAAGGTTTACCCCGCATGCATGGCGCCTGTCAGGGCAATCTGGAGGCTTATCGTCATGACAGTGGCCACAGCAGCGATCCGTGCGAGCCAGCAAGGACGCCGTTGCTTTACGCTTTTTGCGCCGCATGTCTTCCATGTCACGTGTTTTGATCATCTCCCGAATCCTTTCTGGCACGTCGGCGTGTGATTTCAGCTCGATACCTTGTTCGGCGCAATCAATCAGCTGCTCCAAAATTTTGTCGTCCAGCTTATAGTGTCTGTCTTCGTGAATCCAGCAATAGAATCCGAAGTTTGTACACACGTTCTTGCTGTTGCAGTGGAAAAGACGATAGATATCTTGCCATACAGCACCCACTCCGGTCGTGCTTTGTTGGGCAACGAGTTTGTCCAGGGCGGCGGCGTGCTTCTTTGTAGCTCCACGTCCCGCCTTCTTTGTCGCAGGTGCCTGCTGGCTCTCCTGGTAAATTAATAGGATTGTAACTCTCAGACTGTCCTTCGAGTTACTCCAGGATCTTAGCTTGTTCTCGATAACCTGCCAATCAATGTCTAATTTGCGGAAGGGCTTTTCGAATTTAGGTTCGCCGCGTTTAGAAGTAGACACAGTAATGATGGTGTCGTGATGATCGTATTGGGGCTCGGGCGCTCGTTTCTGGGCTTCGCTCACGACTTTCGATTCTAAGTTGTCTTTCCAGTACGCACCAGGCGCAAAGTTGACGTTTTCTATAGTGTCATCTGTAAGCTTCATCAATCTCCCTTTACGCAATCGCAACATCCATGTGATGGTGTAATGGAAGGGGAGTGTGTGACACTGTGGCTCGCTGGAGTCAGCAGGGCTAGCCACAGGTGTGCTGTAGTCAAGCTCATAGTCATCATAAACGTCAAAAAGATGATCTTGAAAGCCAGTGTCCAGCATGACGTCTTGGGGGAGCAAAAGGCGCGGAAAAGCCACAAGTAGGAGAGGTGGAAAGGGAGGAGAGAGCGAGGACGGAAAGCGAGGACAGAGGGGGGGACAGAGAGAGCGAGAGCAAGAGGAGGGGGTGTGGGGGGGGGTGGGCAGAAGGGAGAGGGCGTGTGACCTGTTGGAGCCATTTTTAGATGTCATCTTACCTACTCTATAGCAATCGGAACTGTTCGTTGGGTTTACTTGTGACAAAAAAGGGGACCCAGTGGAGTATTTATATTGCTAAAGCTAAAGATCGGGATGACACAGTGTGTGTGCTAGATGCACTGTAGTGTAGTCATATTGTGACCTTAACTTAGAATCCACTTAGTCCAAAAAAGGGGAAGCTAAACATGAATTTTACTGTATTTATAAAACGGCTATTGTGTATCTGTTTTACGCAAGGCCATATTTTGCTCCTATACAGGCAAAGACTAGAGCAAGCTAGCCAGTCATTCCCCTTTCTCTCTTTCCTAGTCTTGTCTAATGCACCTTAGGGTGTCTGCCTTCCTGGGCTTTATACGCAATACAAATGGCACTCTCAAATATTGCTAACGGTAGCCAAGCCAATAGCATCAATAATATCACAATTGCACGCCCTAGAGGTATTCAAAACGTTACTTTAGAAGAGGAAGACATCATCAAGGACTCTTACTTATTCCCTTCAGAGGCGGTTCGACGGGGAGAGGGTGCCACATCAAAACCACTATCTGTACAATTTGTGAACAACTTTGAAGGTGCTCAAGTTCATGCTTATTTGACTGGACTAGACTCTAACAACGCAATTGTCTTTGTTGCTGCTGATGGGACCCTCATCTACCCCAGTTCTGGAGGCTCGCATGTACCCGTCTCAATATCCGAACGTGTTGCTATCTCCCTGCCCCAGAAGGGAGAGTCCATAGAAGTAAACCTGACAAGATCTATCACCTCAGCCCGAATATATTTTTGCGAGGGTAGACTCAACTTTTATGTCATTAATACACCTAACGGAGATGGCCTGATACATCCCTCAGCAATTGACCCCAACGATTCGAGTTTTGACTTGAGCTGGGGATTTGTCGAACTGACATACACTGCTGATTTAACGCTATATGCTAACCTCAGCCTCGTTGACTTCGTTGGAATGGTATTAGGCATGCAGCTCACTGTTCTCGATGGCAGTCAGACACAGATCACATGTGGCCTGCGCCCAGCTGCCGTTGCAGACATATGTAGGGAGCTTGCTATCCAGACCAATACCGACGGCTTTCCCTGGAGCAACCTTTGCGTTGTAAATGAGCTCGGAAGACCTATCCGTGTTCTTTCTCCAAGCCAGTACAGTATGGTCAACCCCACCGATTTTGAGCACTACTGGAGTCGGTACATCGACCGGGTCTGGGAATACTATGCCACCACACCCTTAACTATCAATACACAAACAGAGGCTGGCAATATCACATGCCGAGTTACTGCAACTCTCCTCACCTGTGATGGCGATAATCGTGACTACGAAAAGCCTACGGCCCTGGACATCTGGGGATGTGATAGTGGTCCGTTTGGCAAGATGGATGGCGATAACATCATACACACTGCTGTTATCCCACGGCTATGTTCTGCTTTTGTGCGCTCTACTCTCCTCCTAGAATATGGGAATATACAACCTAGCGTAGATTCTTCCCAGTACTATCGGGCAAATCCAACGAACCACTACAGCCGTCTGGTACACAAGTATGAAATTGATGGGAAGGGCTATACTTACGCCTACGATGACGTCAACCCGGATCACGAGGACGCTTCTGGTACACTCTCTTCTGGAGCCGCAGACACTTTAACTATTTTCGTTGGGGCACCTGCAAGCGGATGTACATTTGTAGACTGATCAACACACATCGTTACTCTTTCAAAAGATCCTTGGCCAACTATTTGGCACCCATACGTAGCTCGCCGTGATGCAGTGCGGTATGTGTCGAATTGGATGCCTGGTTCGGAGGTGGGGACTTGGGAATACCAGTAATCAGTGGTAGCCAAATTTAGCTTTTACGGACAACTTTAAATACTCTGGCATTGTTCCCCAAATTTGACCTGCATGGTAAGCATTGTAAGTCACTATGAGCACGCACACAACCTATTCGGCGCCAATGACGCCAAAGAACACATTCAGGGTCACGTCGCCCCCTGCAGGATGTAGGTTATGATCATCTCTACACACATGTCATGTTAACAACTGGACCCTAAGACGCCTACGCGCCGGTCCCGAGGCCTACGTCGCACTTCGAGTCATCGCCCGCTTTAGTCGCAGCGTCCCTACGTTTACAGCATATATCTATCTTTAATACCAATGAAGCGATCTTCAGGGAAACTAGTAACAGAGGGGTTAAATCGAGAACAGGCTGCAGGCAGTTGGCTTCTTCACCTGCAATCCCTGCTAGGTTAATCACACGGAATTGGCAAATTAGAGAACGTAGCAGCCCGTACTCTGGCTCATATTTCCAGAAGCCGTGGATGACGATCTAACCATGGATTTCACCAAACCGCTGTACCACCGCTACACTACAGTGCATCTAGTGTGCATACCCTGTCATCTCGATCTTTAGCTTTAGCAATATAAATACCCCACCGGGTCCCCATTTTTGTCGTGAGCAACCCCACGAGCAGTTCCAATTGCTAGGTAAGATGACATCTAAAAACGGCTCTAACAGATCACACGCCCTCTACCTTCTGCCCACCCCCCCACCCCCACCCCCCACCCTCTAACACTCCCTCTCCCTGCTCTCCCTCTCTCTGTTCGCCCACTCTCTGTCCCCCCTCTCTCTGTCCTCCCCTCTTTCTGCCTCTCCCACTTGTGTTCTCATTTATCGCCTTTTCGCGCCTTTGCTCTCCCAGGACGTCATGCCGGACACTGGCTTTTCAATAGTATCATATCTTTGACTTATATGATGACTAAGAGCCAAAAATTGCGCTTTCTCGACGGTGAGTATTGCTCTATATAGTAGCTCTAGACCCAGTATGTTCGTCTTCCTTACTTTAACAGCGCAAACGTTTTGATAGCATTGCCAGTACAACCGCCACAATGACATCCTGCTCATCTGACACAACAGGTACAGTAACAAAAGCTCCCTTGCTTTTTAGGTTAGAAAACTAAGGTCATACTGTATATCAGCTAGCGACACAGAAGTTGAAAGCGACAGTGCCGGCAGCCTTGAGCATTTTATTGCCTCTGACGAGAGCTACATGCCAACTCCGGCAGCAGGATCACCTTTGTCCAGTGGAGATGATCAGAGTCCTTCACGACATCGACGAGGACGCACAATGTTACGGAGGCCTACGCTTTACAACGGAGACCTGCAAAGAGGGTCGATGGAGCATCGGTGCAAAAACTGCTGCAGCTGTATTACATCAAATGCAACCTTCCGGGATCTTACAGATGCTATTAAGGATCTCACAGCACTACTCAGGCAGGAACAAGGACGGTTCATGGAAAAGTGACATCCATGTAGAATGTCGGAGGGGTGAGCGTTAATGGTTCCAAAAGCTTACTTCCTAGTATATACATACAGTAGGTATGTATGTAACAAGCTTGTTGAAGAAAAAGAAAGTATGTATTGAGTAGGTAGACCGTTGGGAATTTGATTGCCTTTCTTTGATAAGTCTTGGACGGGAATGTGAGATGAATCATGAACCATCTCCCCTCTATTTATTTACTATTTCCACGTTTAAAATGTGAGATCCATCTCCGAGGAGTCTTTGGGGGGCTTTGGATAAACTACACTCTCCAATGTTAACCTTCAGCTCCCAGATCGAACATCACAATAAGAATAATGCAGTTGCAGGTTGTAGTTTGTAGTTTGTATTTTGAGGTTAGATACCTAGTATAGCAGTAGTCAATACCGTAGTCTACCATTAACGACGTTGACTCAAGGCTCCACCGGAAGCTTCTAATAGGTGTTAAGAGCGACCTTTCATGGCACGCCGGATGCGAGCCAGCTCGAGGTCACGCACAGCTGTATATTCTTCGGCATCCAGCCCAACATAGCCTCTAGGTATGCAGCTATCAAAGTGCTGATTAAAGAAAGCATTGTACCCTCCATCCAGGATGTACATTTCCGGAAAGCTAAGCTTTGGATATTGTCCACTGTTTTCATTGCGATCCTTTGCTCGAATATGATATGCCATAGTCGGTGCCCTTAATTTCGAGTACTCGCAATGGAAGATCAGCAATGTGCATCCAACTGTAGGGGCTGAAAATAAGTGGCTGATGAGCAACTCTTCATGGCTGAAGTTGACAGCACCATCGATGTGTCCACCCTTGTATTCATAGTCGAATCGGCAGTCAACGATAATAGATCGGTCGTAATTATCTCGGTAATTGCCTTGCATGACGTTGAACATTGTTTCCAGAGAAATTCGCGGGAAGACATCATCTTCGTTGCTGGTATGAGGTAACTTGTAGACATGACGCTCATCGAGTTCCGACATTCTGACTTTTGGAGGCTGCTCACGACAAGCTCGTGTGCATTCGTCCTAGAATTGAACAATGGCACCGTGGATTGAAAGATGAAGATGAACAGATTGAGGAACCAGAAGAGACAATGCACTTACTACTGTTAAGGACTTATTCATATACACTACTGCTGAAGTGGAACGCGCAAAAGCCGTTTTGATATACTCAGCCTGGTTGAGCCTGAAGAGCCAATTATGGCACCTGTCCCTCGTTCGAGGTTCTTACTGTAATAGGTACTACGGGTATAGCTGGAGAAGGGGTGGGTCTTGGGCGAGGCTAGTTTTGGACGACGGGATATTCCCACGTCAGCCTCGTGACAAATACATAAATACCACGACATCGATTGCTACTTTGATGGTCTACATATACCCGGTCAAGCCAGAAAGAATTACTGTACAGCAAACATGTCAGAAAACACCTTTATTAGCATTTTGAAAGTTTCATCGTATCTTCGGAAAAGCCTGGAATTGGTCATTGAACTTTTGGACATTAAAGAAATGTCAACTCCTGTAAACTTGATCAGTTGGAAACTACGTATGACACGCAATTTCTCTCATTTTTCGAAACATTATTTTGCTGTTTTTGTGATAGCTATTACATACTCTCTCCTTAGTCACTGGAAACTACTCAGCAGCGCTATCTTTATGACCGCTTGCGTACGAGTTGGAGGCAAGACCGACAATTTCCTTCGATTTTTCGGTTGGCAGGGGGCCTTGAGTACGCAACCTTACACACTATTGGTAACTGTTGCGGGTATTGCAATCTTTCAGACTTCTATCCTTGCCACTATGCTGTCAGTCCTTACTGGTAGTAGCTTAGCTATTATTTTACATTCTTCACTAGCAAAGTTGCAGTAAGTCTCTTTCTAGCGGGAGCCTTTTTCAGAAGGTTACAGTTGGTTCAGAGTGAAATCTGCTGGGTTCGACGTGCTGCATACGGATAATATGCAGTGAATTTTCAGACTCCTCTGTATGTATATTCAATATACAGTACATACAAATATACATACAGCACACTGTATATATATAAATACACGCCTACTTGGAATGTTGGATGTTGATATGCATGGACTGCAAAAGCCAAAGAGCTGATTCTGGCTCTTTGGCTTAAGGAGGTAATGAACTGCAAGCGATACTTACAATAGATACTGACCCACTAATTGCAGTACGTCGTGGTAGGCTCCGGGGTTCAGAGGTCATATCCACATTGTAAGCTTGCGGGCCCTTTCTGGCTCTTTAAGAAAAATGGAGCATACCGTGCACCAAGCATTCGTTGAGCAGTTATAAACGCATGTGCCTACCCGCTTTGGTATTTTGGGCGCCCTATCAACCTTTATCCATTTCTCTGTCTTTACCTAAAATGGCGTTTGTTAACCCAGGGAGCTCGGCACCTGTATCTGACTCAGTCGTGCCCAGTCTGAGTCATACACATGACCACGCCGCCTTAGGCATGAACGCACCAGATGCTACCTTTACCGAATTCGACCCTAATGGAAATCCTCTCTTCTATTTCGAGTGGGAGGGGGAAGTAGTCGATGAAGTTTTGCATAATGGCGTTAAGAAGTTCAAAGTATTCTGGGCACCAACTTTAGAGCCGAAGGAAAACCTAAGTCAAGAGATGTTGAAAACTTGGGAGGAAAGAAAGTTAAAAGCAAAGGCTAGCAAAGAGAAAGACCTCAAGACCACCATAAGTAAAGGAGTTTAAACGAGAAAACAAGTATAGGATTCTATAACTCCAAGTATTACAGACCCTTATCTTTTTCTTTTTCTTTTCTTATTTTTATGCAAGCTACTGAGATTAAATGTTACTTATTATAATCTAAGTTATACAATTTTTTTCGTCTGAATTGCACTGCCTTTTTTCCCCCAGAGAAGCTATAGTAGCTGCCGTAATCTGAATAGGTACTGGATAGTAACTTTCCTGACCCTATAGTTAGCAAAGCCACTCGAACCAAAGGCCAATAAAGCATACAATATCCTCGGGTTGTAGCGGCCATGCTCGCTCGGTAGATTTAAATTCATATATCTGCCCTTTACGACGTAGAAGGATATATACGTCGGCATGATAGGACTTGTGAACACGGAATCCATTTCTTGCAAAGGTGTGCCATCTTTTTTTGAAATTTTCGCTGCTTCTGTCCCTCTTCTTTTCCATTCCATGTTGATTAAGCGACATATTGCAAAGCAAGGTGCTATATGAAGAACCAATATAGAATTGAAAGCCATATGATTACCCTTTCTATCATTATGTATAGAGACATGGATAGGAGCTACATATAGTCCAATTGTATAATAACCAGTAATGGCTTATTACATGTTGCCTGACCCAATGCAACCGGTAAAGATCACTGGATTGAAACATCCACCTTCCCCAGGGCGCAATGGAGACTGCCTGCACTGCCCTTGATTACAAGAGCTAATAGTGGCTATTGTGGGTGGGCCTGAGCGCTGAGTTCCTACTCAGTGATGTTCAGGAGCCAAAATTGGATTTTATACCCAGAAGTGGATTTAGTACTTAGATAATGTCACACGATAGCAGACACATTATGGATCTTTTAGCTTGTATAGAAAGCGCATTAGTACCGGTACCGGTATTCATGAAATGCTAACGCAGATCACGACTACTATGTATACAGCCGGTACTTGTATACTGTGGTTATAGTATATATATGCATGTAATAACAGTAAATTAAAATCATTTCATGCATTCTACCATATCTCTACGCTACACTCAACATGGGAAAAGGCCGTAGGTGTACAGGGTTTATTGAACCACTATGCCGATTTGGACCCAATACCACTCTTCCATACCCTAATGCTAAAGTGGACGGATGCCTAACATCAGGTGAAATAACTTGGAGTCAGGAGTTGATATTGCATCGAATGTCCCTACAATGGTCTAAATTGCAGTTATTAGACAAAAAGCAACTTAAACTAGCCAAGGCTAGAGGATTATGCTAAGCCATATATACAGGGAGCTAGAAGTAGCTCTAGGTATAGTTTATGCTCCTAAATATAAATTTCAACTTATTATGGTAGGTGTTAATACTTTAACTAATCTATCTATACATACTCTAGACTTAATTATGATTTCTATTCCCCGACCTACTTCCAGTGTGTATTTAGATTCACTTGATATTAACGATTTACTTAACCAAGTAACTAAACAAAACTTATATCAACCCATACAAACAGTTCAAATGCTAGAGAATCAAAATCAGTGGCTTAAAGGCGAATTATTAGAATTACAACAGATATGGAGAGATTTAAACAATGCCTTAGTCAAGGCTTATAGCACTGCTATGCATCTGAGCGAGACTCAAAAGCAGGCACTGGGGCTAATGGATATGGAGAAAATGTCCTGGATAGTTAACTGTACGGAGCTCTAACGTTGAGCTATTAAGACATCTTAAAATTAACTTCAAATACCTACTTTTAGTAGAATTAGAGGAATTAAATAAATTGCCTATTGATAATAAATAGCAAAATGCCCTTGGAAGAGCCTTTCATTACAAATACTAATATGTATTATGAAGAGAGAGGACAAGTAGGTCTTGGGCTTGCTTTAGCACTTTCTTATACTCCCCGAGAGAGTTAACCGCAATGAGCTTGACGATTTCTGTGGCTGATACTGTATCGCAGGTCATGACCACCTTCTCATCGGGTTCTAGGAGGTCCGCTACATCGAACGCCCCCAGCTCCCTCTCTCCCCCTTCGTCTTCGTTATCCTCCACCGAAGCCGGGGGTCATTGGATGTGCAGGTCCAGAGATGAGGTGTTGCAATCAAATGATAACTTGGTCATCCTAACAAATGGCATTCCTAGGATCAGGTCGTTCGATACCTCTGATCCTTACGTATATGCCTATAGCAGCTTGCAATTAGGGCTAGTCCATTATATATATTAATAATTATATTGGTTACTAGGGCACTATATATTACCCTTCTTATATTATCTTTATACTTCTGTCTATATTTTAGATTATATATCTCTTTTTATAATTATATAAATATTTAAATAATTGCTATAGAATTATAAATATTTATCTCTTATACTATTATTCTATATAGGACAAGGGCAATCTTAAAAGACTTTATAAAGGATAGAATACAGAGCGGATATAGAATCGTAAACTTAAAGCCATACCTCTAGACTGTGTTGGTGCCAGCACTATAATTCAATATAGAGGTGTATAGAACCTCATTCTCTACCTCATAAATATAGACCCCTCAGGGTTCTCAGACTCCTTAGGGTCCTTAGAGTTCTGGCTCTTAAGCTCCGCCAGGATAGTTAACATTTCTTTCATCATCATTCCTAGACCATATACTTCCGCTTCCAATCTAGTAAAGCGCTTATTTTCTGCATCATTGCCAATAAATGCAGCATTCCCAAAATTGTCCAGGGCTTTCTTGGACGGTGGTTTAGGTACGCCAGGTGCTGCTCCATCTGGATTGCGCAGTGTAGAATTATCGTAAGAAATGGCTCTGTATTTGGCGTTCCATGGATAGCTGATATTGTCTCTGTCGCACACCCTTTTAATCTCTGATTTGGCACTTCCATCTCCGAGCACTTTGTAAAGATTGGAGAGTGTCAGGATATGGATCCCATCCTTCATCCTTACACAGCAATCTACTGTCGGGTTCCTACGGTTGGCAGCTGCGTTGCGGACTCCCCCTTGGGCTTCGGTTACCCATAGTACCTCTTCGAAGTTCTCGCGATCCTCATAAGTCCATTTACTTTGCTGTCCAGCAAGATTGAAATACTCTGTAGCCATGTACTCTTGTACCTGTTTGAGTCCAGCCTTGGAAGCCGATATAATTCTCCGAATTAGGCGCCCCTCTTCCTTAGTCTCGACGCAGACCCTGTGTCCAGCACCGTTCCTTCGGACACCTATAATCCTGGATCCATCTGCAGCTATACCGGTATTCCAAGGATATATAACCAGATTAAACACAACTCCCCAGTTCTGAGGAAAATGGTGCCGTTCGATGCAATGATGTATGATATCCATGATACCAGTGAAGTTCTTTCTCGCGTTCTCATCATTGGGATTAGATATAAGTATATCATACTGTTGGCCGAGGGACTTGTAGTGCATTGCAAACCAGTCTATAGGGATTTCCCATAGCTGCTCGGGGACCTGGCTTTCCTTTTCGTACTTTTTGTAATACGCTTGAGTCTTTCCTTTAATCAAACTGTTTAACTTTCGCAATTCCTTAAGAGCACCCTCATCTTGGGTGCCCTGCTTGAGTATGCGTAGCCATGGTGTTGCTAACTCGTATATGTTGGTTACCGAATTGGGAGGGGCAGGTACGGTATCCTGTTCGAGAGTTCGCCCTGTATTGTTTTCCCCCATAGAGTGGTCCTCATCAAGAATCACATTGAGATCCCTTTTGCCGTCCCACAGAGAAACATCCATGATTGTTGGTGCATCAATATCCAGCTTTTGTGCAGCTTTAATTACCTCTATTAAAATTAGCCAAGTAGGAAATAGCAAGAACCTTTTATAACCCACTATTAAAGGCATCTCGGGTTCCCCTTTTGTATTTTGGATGTAGTCTACATCCGATATCTATGAACTGCGTTCTCTTTTGAACCTCATCAAACTCAGCAGTAATACATAGAATCTCCATTGGGTCTTGAGTCTGCATCACTCTGTTGATTTCTTGGTTCAGTTGCTCTTGAATTTCAGTGGCCTGCTGCAGCGTTTCTGCAAGTCCTTGCGTTAGTTTCTCTTCCATTTCAGCCTGCTGCCTGGCTGCATCCGCTTGGGTCTGGCCTGGATCATTATTAGAGGAGGCCCCTGGACCAGGGAGGCTATTAGAAGGGGGAATCTGAGAATCCTGGTTGGGGTCATTATGGGTAACAGGCAATGGTGTAGATGCAACGGTAGCCATGGTGAGTGTAGGTAATACGTAGAGGGTTTATTATCAAAAGTAGGCACACGGGCTACTTTATATAAGTTATTGGAAAGCGTATAGGTATACGGCCGAGGATCACAATCTGGATCCTCCTAATCAAGACCAACTGGACTGCATTTAGCTAGGTATATTACAGGGTCCACCGAAATAAGTGTCCGCCTGAGCAGTTTACAAGAAATAATACAAAGAGCTGTTTTCGACATAGCTGTGGCTAGTACAGTGCAACTACATCTTGCCCAGAAGTCGCATCCAGAAGTGTCTTTGTTGACTTTAGGGCGCAATTAGAGCCATTTTTAGTGCTTTCTTCATAACGCTACCTACAGGTCACAGTATAAGCACTGTAGAGCCCACATGTGGCGTAATTAAAAGTCTTGTATTCAACCACAAAAAGCGGACACTCGTTTCGGTGGAGGCTGTACAGTACTGGTACCTACCTACTGTATACTGAGCAAGTACTTACCTATCATTGAAGTCTCGATTAGGCAACAAGGCCTACGAATATGCCTTAGAGTTCAGAGGAGCCAGAATTGGATAATCTAGGCTGTATTAGTTGGGGGTGGGGTGTAAATAGTGAAATAAAGGTACATATGTACTACCGTATCTAGGATAGCCGTTCTTGTATCCCACATAACCTTCAGAATTGGCTCCCAATAAACCTATTTTCCATGGCTCCACCATCTAGTAAAAGGCGCTAGCAAGGCACAGGGAAATCGAGCCCAGATAGGATCTGAAGCCATTTTAAGCGCTAAATCTTAAACCTGCTCTTTATAATGAATATAGCTAAGGCTCTGCAGCATCCAATTCTAGATAGTGGAGCCTAGATCCAGTAGAATACGGTATAGCAAAGTAGTATACTGGTGCACACAGACAAAGGACACAATGTACCGTTTGCCGATGGCAAAGTATCCAAAGTGTATCTATGTACCTGTACGGTATACCTATGGACTATAGTAGTTAATAGAACGAGGCTAGGCAACTGGATAGATTTTTTGCCAGCACTCTAGTGCTGCTTCTGTTTGGCTCTGGGAATCACTCTGTGTTTTGTAATGCTATTAACCCTGATTAATTAGCAATGAACTTAAATCATGTATATATGAATTGGTGTAAGTCCAAATACAGATTGCCTACTGGTGTAGAATATCAAATGATGCACGGGAAGTTAAACATAGAAGTCCAGCTTATCCCAGTCTAGCGAATTATAATAATGGAAAATGATATGCAGTCCAGGACGGACGAAGCCCAGATGGAGAGCCTCTCAATGACAGCTAGAATGCTTTAAAAATGCTGGATGAAAGACCTTGACAATGCTAGGATAGAGTGTCCCGATTGGTTGTAACCACAGAAAGTTGTCAACGCGGTGAAAGGCTCCCACCGCTCTAGGCTGCTAACAGAGAAAACTTTGTCCTAGTAACTCACGATTGCTGTGCTGCTTATTAGCCTGGGTTGTTTGAATAATCATGCCTTTGTAGGGGGTTTGATCGAATCAGGGGTTGTTCTGCTTCCCTTCGATTAAATACATAAGAGAGTATTCTCTTGCTATTGTGCTTTGTATTCTGCAAGAAACGCGTTTTACCTGGTTGTGGCCATTATCCTGGCTTTAACTGAAATAGTATAGTTTCTGAGTCTTAGTAGACAATATGTTTGCCTTGTAATATAAGTAATGCTACATCTTTATGACGTGAGTTTGAGATTTCTCTTATATAGCTTGGATATTTTGAACTTACATTTATATTATCTAGTTATTGGTTTTTGGTTTTTGGGGTTAGTTAAATCCTTAATAAAATATTTTATTTAGTTTGTTGTAATATCCCTTAGAGAAATAGAAATGAAACATTACTGGCTAAGCGGCAGGCGTTCCCTTTATTTGCCAGCCCCCCTGCTGCCTGCCTGGGTTGGTAGCTCGGCTGGAGGC
The DNA here is from genome assembly GCA_020746835.1 of Stachybotrys elegans. NCBI lineage: Eukaryota > Fungi > Ascomycota > Sordariomycetes > Hypocreales > Stachybotryaceae > Stachybotrys > Stachybotrys elegans. The sequence continues at coordinate 107,189 of JAGPNK010000038.1, read as the reverse complement.
CTTGACACTGCGGGACGTGGAGGAGGCCTCTGAAACTGTTAAGCTCAGTGGACGTGAGTCCTATCCGATGTAGGACGTTGGCATTGACCCTGACGGGTGACCGGGTCAGGGACTCGCCGTGTCCAACCAGGACCGGCACCAGCTTGCCAGGACCCTGGGACACTATGAGGCGAAGGCTCAGCTGCGAGAGCTGTTGGTGGGCACGGCGGGGTAGGGATGGGTCCAGCTAAAGCTCAACCGTCTTAACAGTCATAAGGCTCATACCCTTGCCCGCCTGTTGTCTCCCCGTCCGGGCGCTTCACCAGTGCGAACCAGCCTCGGCGAACAGCGATAACTTGCTGTATGGCTAGGGTAGCTTGCTCAGAGAATCTCTGTTCAACTTGGTTGTATTTTCCAACGCCAGGAGATATCGCGGATCCATCATGTATAAGAGGAGTTTCCTCCCAACGCAGTCTCAATGCTTCCCCTTGCATAGAGCTTCAAGCCAAGTTGAAATATCCCAATCGTATGTTTTGTATAACATAATTGCGCCTGGAACATTGAACCTAAGAAGGGAGGCAAAGCAGTGATTTCCGTTAGTTCATCTCTGTTCGATGTAAGCCAATGTCTGCATCTTCCAGGGTACGTATCTTGACTCACATAGGTAGGCTGCTCTTCTATCAATGTAGAAGAGAACGTAGATGGTGCGGGATGGAAAGATGAGTTGTGTAGATGTGACTCCGTGGGAGGGGGTAGGGAAGAGATGGGAGGGGAGGGGAGGGGAGGGGGGGGAGGGGAGGGGGGAATGGCGATAGGGCATGGTTCTTGGGACGAGTGAAATGTAGGGGACGTTGGAAGGCAAGGGAGCTTGGCTTATTGAGGATAAAAGACCCAAGGAGTTTGAAGTGCTTATTATGTATGGGGGTTGGTAGAGGAGAAGAATGGTGCGAGGGTAAGTGGTAGACCTGGGTTGGAATTTCTCAGGGAGAAGGGAATCAGAGCTTCTTTATATAGAGGCAACCTAAGAGCAATGTAAAAGTGAACAAGCCGGTCTGACAACTTAGCAGACTTACTATCTGTGGGCCAATATAAAGCAGCCTAGCTGAATGCCCTATCTTGCTCCTAATAGCTTGCATGAACATGACTAGGATGCGTCGTAATTATGGATCCGACCATGGGCATTGATGCAAGAAGTTGGTGGAACTGTACGAGGGCTCTGCTTCTTACATGCTAGCACGAAACCTACCTCCCTTACTTGAGTTACATCACACTTTGGAAACAAACTCAAGAGGTCTATTACCAGGCTTGCTACCAGAATAGCATACAGGTTGTCTTTAATATGCTGGCCATTCTCTGTATTAGGTATGCCATAAGCCAAATCAATTCATTACATCTATAGGGGTAAATACAACACTTTCCGAAAGAATGGCGTTACCAATGAGAAGGTTCATCTGCTCCACCCCCTTTACGTATCCCGTACATCGGTCCAGTCCACATAGACACCATTTGGTCACGCTACTCTCGAATTTGAGCCAATTCTCCGCTTGTAAATGGATGCTCTTGATGCTGCGCCTCCATGCCGCGCGTCGCAAGCTGGGATCCAAGGCTGCTGTTCTGCAGGGAAGGAGTTATGTAGGTCCACTGTCAGCAGATCCAGTCAAGATGGCGTACCGTGATGTTACGGGTTTAGCGTTCGGCAGTTGTCTGATTGGGCTGTTTAAATCAGCCTCAGTTGATGGATTTCGTCCAATCCAGATTTCAAACGCTAGATTCGTTTCCTGCTGATTGCGCTTAGAATTCGCATCTGGATAGTATATCTGCAAACTCAGCAAATTGCACATTCTGTCTCTCGCTACTATCACGAAACCTGCTCTAGTCAGATAACCTACAGGTTGCTGTTATGAAAGATGCCAAAGGAAATGGGGATTAAGAGTGCAGGATGCCATTGAGTGTAAACTGTTGTACTGCAGACCACTTTGATCTATTGTGGTTTACTTCAAGCCCTAACCAGGTTTATATCCTTCACCCAGGAGGTAAGAGACAATGGTTCTTATCTCCGCCTAATGTACTTGTCTCTCTGCATAATCCGCCAATGCTGTAGTACAGCAGACTCGCTTCGTTTGAGCTTCTCTGCAATCTCTTTCGACGACAGGTTCTCCATTTTGTACACCCGAAGGCGCTTTTCCTCTAGCTTTGACCAAGGGCGAGCTCGAGGGCCCTGTATTGATCTGTTATCATTCTGGTCACGTCCATAGATATCGCAGGACTTCCTGCACGTATCGCTGGTAGCATCGCCAGAATCATCAAGATCGGATAATGGTGTAGGCAGGCTTGGTTCTGACTGGCCGTCTGTTTCCATCTCATTGCTTGGCTGAAGAAATAAGTCCTGGTGACTCGTTTTCGCGGCGAATGGTTCTCCAAGATCTTGGGAGTGAGTCTCCAGCGTGGGTTGCTGAGGCCCTAAGATGTAATCGCGAAGGGATCCAAGGGCAATGTACAGTGCGATTTCTCTTCTCTCGCATTCGGAGATCGATCTGCCATCCACAAGCAAAGCTACCAATGAGTCAATGTCCGAAAGATTAGCCAGTGACAAGACGTTCTGTGAGAGCCGTAATAATTGTACGCGATCGATACCACAGCTGGTGCATGCTTGGTTCGATGACATATTGTTGTCGGGAAGCAGCGTTTCGGGAAGGACATCTCTTGTTTCCGGAGAGTCTATTGCTGGAATAATAGATCGTTCCATAGCCACAGTCTTGTCAACTGGTCCTATGGCATCGGTAGCCTTGCGACGTTTGGGGCCCTCAGGGTTGGCACTTCTGTCTTCATCGCTGGCCGGACCAACCCTGAGGTCTCCAAGATTAATGGAAGTTGCATCAGGTCCTCTTCTCTCGACCTGAAAATCCCAGGTTGTATGCTCAACCGAAATAGAGTGGTCACTGGATGCAGGGGATGAGCGATCGGAAATGACACCACATAGTGCCTCATCCGGTGACGGACACAGCCAAGCTTTGGCTTCCGGTGTGTTCTTCATGAATGAAGTTGACTCGGCTGAATACAGGATCACCGAAGCCGCAGTGCTATCCTCTTGGCTCTGAAGGTCAGGCGAGTGCATCATCGTGGCCTTCACGGGCCACTTCAGCGCAATTCCAGCATCTTCATGATCCGTGGTGTGTATATCCACTTCCATAACTTCTGCTGTTAGTCTCTGAATTGGCATAGAAAGTTGATTCTCTCACGTACCTTCCGTCGTAGTATTGGTCAACGACGCTGTGAATGTTTCGAGCCCAGCATGTTCGCCTAATATCCTGAATCCAGGGGCCTGAAGTACGCCAGGTTCTGTTTCTTCGTGTGACTTATTCAACAGACAATCAGTTTCTAGGTCACCCTCCATCTTTTTCGATTCATTTTCTGTCGGGTATTGCTCGTAGGAAAAAGGTGGCCATGAAACTGAGCCCTCCTGACCAGAGGCAGCTTCGAGCCAGGAAAGGGAAAGTGGTGAATCCAGGTCTGTGTTGTTTGCGTTAATTCCAATGGGGTTGGAAGCCACATCAATGTCGTAGGTGTTGCCACTTTTTGAGGCTGTCTTGATCTCATATCGGTCATTGGCTTCTACTTGTCATCAGAATGATATTCGTAAGTATAGAAACATATTGCAACTGACCGAACATCGAGTTGGCGCTCATATTGGGAGCCTGTCTAGCGTAGAAGACCTCGCGGCTTTGAAATGGCTTGGAAGCATCTCGCGAAATGTGAAGCTGCTGCTGAAGGTCCCTGGATCTGTCCTGGGCACGTCGGGCATTGTTCCTATGCTCACGCTTTGCCTCCTTTTCTTGACACCGCTTTCGCATAGAGACCGCGTCGTGCATTTGGAACTTTAAATCCATGTTGATGGGAGAAGGCCCAAGTAACTGAGAATACTGGCAGCTTGTTGATGCAGAGAGCACACTTCCGATCACCGAATTTAACAAGAATCCAACTTAAAGCAGTGTGAGGGAAGTGGCTATGAACCTAGAGGATATGATCCTCCAGTTCAAGTGAGTGAGAAAATATACCATGTTTTGGGGCCCGCTCAATGGTTGCAACCTCGTAATCTGCCAACACAATAACAATGGAGCCTATATTCCACCAATCTCCATCTGATGATTTGGCAACCCGGTTTGACCCCTTTCACACGACCTGCCGCTAGTTGCGACTCACAGCCCGCGGAAATGATCAGGGACCACAGTAAGAAAACCCCCGGTCATCAGGATTCGTTCCAGGTGAAAATTTGACAAGGCCTCCCAGTGGCCAAGTGGGCTTCTCTAATCGAGGGATCATGATGGTGGGCTGATCATTCCATCATAGGCTGGGCCGAATACACCTTCGCTGGCACAGTGATTGCTTGGCCGCTCTGCCCTCCTTGTATCACCAAGTAACTTGTAAGAGTGAATGTCCTGAATGCATTGCCCAGCAAAATCCTTCGTCCTTGTATAGATATAGCTGAGAAGTTCGCTAGAAGGAAGACTCATTCTCATCGCCACTTGTTCAAGATATCTTAGCGGGGAAGCTCCTGAGTTACACGGTCATCATGCCGGGCCTGTCTGATGCTAGAGGGTCTTCTGTGTATCTGCCCACCTTCGGGGTCGCCGGGCACTTTTTGGCCTCGCACAATGCACGGAATCATGATCTGGCGTCGTAAGCCTCGATATATTGCATTGCCCCTTTAACAAGCCCCATGTTTGTCTCCATAGAGACAAGACAGGCCAAGCGTGACTGACGAAATCAAATTGGGCCAACTCTGACAGTCTATCACTCGTTATCGTGTGTGTGGAATGCTTTGCCCATCGAAAAGCCACAAAAGAAGTAGTCTAAGGGCAGGTGCCTAGGCTTTGGGTTAGCATCATTTATAGAATGATAGAAAAACAGAGAATGGCAGCTAGAACGAGTAACGCACAGGGTTTACGTTGATGGCGTCAGAGCCATGTTCGCCTCGAGGATCCATCATGCGCGATTTTCAAATACAGAAGCTGCATAGCGGCTGCTATACCAGCTCCATCTCGTTTCTCGTTATTCACGACCTATGCTAGAAGTGGCAGCAACGCGTCGCGTAATGCTCAATAAGGAATTCCAAGGGGGGGAGTGTTTGATGTCGTGGGCCTTGGCGTGATCGAGCGTTACTAAATTTGCCAAGTCAGGTAAGCAATGGACTAGTTGGGGCCGCTTGGCCTCATGCCTGGAGGGAATAAAATCGTCAAATATCAGAGTCCTGGAAAGGCGTCATCCTGGTCGATGGGTATGTCGGAAATGGGGCCGAGGGTCTAGAATGAGGAGTCAGTCTTGTTAGAAGCTGCCTCTGCTCCCTTACCAGCTCATTCCTCTCCCTCTGAAGGTCACCAGAAGAGAAGTCATGAAAGTTGCCAATGTGAGTAAGGATCACGGGTAGCAATGGATGTAACGCACCAGCAGGATAATCCAAGGTAACTTTGTTGCATGAACTGGAAGGGCATATGTCGATGTGGCGAAGAGTGTGAATGGTTGAGGCTGAGGGTAGGTGCGATGGACCTTGTCGTGTCCTGATGGATAAATATGCATGGTGCCAGGCACTAGTCCATAGGTACGTAAAGAACTTGGAGGTACAAAGCAAGGGACATGGGGGCTTGGTTCCATTTATGGGCGACAAAAAAGCAGCGAGGGGTTTGCAGCCGAGAATTACCCATTAGAGGAATTTCCTAAACAGGCAAGTGGGTGCCGCCATTTCCGAAGGAGGTAATGCCGTCTGAAATAATACTATAGCTTATATAGGGTTTAGAGCCTTTATTATATTAGGGGTAGCTTTATACTTTTTCCTTTATTATAAGCCTTACTACTATAAGCCCTATTGCTATAAGCCCTACTATTATAAGCTCTATTACTATAAGCCCTACTTTATTTTTTTAATAATAGTAGGCATAAACTATAGTATATACTAAATCTACTGTAAAAAATAGCCCAATTAAGTTATAACCTAGACTTTAAATCTAATAGATATTAGTTTACTAGAAATAGTTATTTTTTTATAGGCTTAGTTTTTAAAGCTAACTATATACTTATCTATAATAAAATCTATGTCTAGGACCTAGAGTTATAAAGAAATAGTCTATAGATAGTTAGACTATTTATTATAGGGCTTAAAGGGCCTTTATAGCTATAATAAAAAGGGGGAAATTTATATATAGTAAGATAGTAGCTAGAACTAATTAAAAGTTATATATTTAATAATAGAATGACTTAAAAGGTATTCCTTAGTTTTAAAGACCTTTTAATAGTCTTTTAAATAGGTTTCTCTATATAGACCTATATAAATCTATATAGTAAGCTATAAATAGATTTCTAGTACTAAGGTTAGACTCTAAGCCTTTCCTTATTATAAAGGCTATTATATATAGCTACTATTACTATAAGAACTATATTTAGAACTTTAAGCAAGTTTAAAAGCCTTATTTATATAGTAAACCTATCTTTCCATAAGGAAAATAGGTATAAAAAGCTAGAAAAGGATAATTAAACTTGCTAGTAATAGTAATAGAAGTGGATAATATTATTCTATCTCTATTAGTATAAAAGCACTATTATAGTTATTAATAGACTTAAAATTTAGTCTCTCTATTATATTGTTTTTCTACTTTTACTTATAGTAATTTAGCTATATAAAAAGCTTATTATTAATTTTACTAATACTTTTAACTATAATTAAGTCTTTAATTACTATATCTTTAATATTTATTTAGTATGGCTTTAGGTAGAAAAGGGATTAAAGTTACTTTATATACTAATCTAAATTAAGGGGTATATAGGTCTAATACATTAAGGGAGCCTTTGCATACTCAAAGGGATACTATTGTTCTTTTTTCCACACTGGACGCACCTACTATATCATAGTAAGCTCTATAATAAAATTAAGCCCATAATCATTTATGTAGAGAAAGTTATAATGCAGTTAGTCTCTCCATCGTATCCTGAACTGCACCCACCAATTTTCCCGAATCCAAACTTGGCCTTTGTGCCATACAACTCTTTCCGCATATGCCTCCAGCGGCACTGGCCAGATCTGACGGAAAATGTGATTGCGAGAACACTGCTCGTCATTCCGTGTTGCCAGCGTGTCCAGACAGCTTCCACACCAATCCTGGTTTGGACAGATCTCACACCTCCACATCTCTGTGCAAACTGTAATGTCAGGCTTGCATTGCTCTCCTGGTCCATCACAGCGTGGCGCTATATCTCCCACATCGAAACCAATACTCCCTTTCTCCGGCTCCATGTCGACTATGATAGGGACTTCACAGGAAAGTGAAGTATGCCCAAGTAGTACAGCATACAATGTGTTTGCTGCGTCTGGGTCGAGCACGCTGAGAACGCGAGTAAGAGTCAAGAGTCTCCACTGTTGAGACTTTTTACTTTCCATCTCTGGTGTTTCGAGCTTCGATATCTGCTCGAGCACCCACGGAGCAGCTGCCTGTCGAAACTCAGCCAAGTCAGACTGCGAAGTGCCAAATTTGTTGTAGACGTGGCTCAGGTAAATTCTTGGCAATAATGACATCAATCGTTCTGAATAGCCGCAGTCGCTCTGTAAGTTCCGGAAAGAAGACGAAGAAAGCTTTTGTAGTCGAAGCATCCAAGTAGCCCGTTCCGCTTCCGCTTCTGCTGAAAGAATTCTGTCTATATATAGCTTTGTATGGTAAGCTGTCGACCAACTCTTATACAAGCTGATCTTTGGCGAGGTGGGAAGAACAGCTGGTACCAAATCAAGCAGGTGGGTAAAGGCATCCTGTCCCCAGTTCGATTGCATTGAAGCAGCAACACGGAATAGGTCGTAACCTTGACTGAACGTATTGCGTATCCCTTGTTTCTTTGATAAGACAAGTTCCATCGTGTCAGCGAGCAGTTGAGCATCCATTGCAGTAGCGTGTGTCAACAAAACCCCAAGAATGGCAGCAAACTCCGGAAATAGAGAGATCAGATGGGACACCGCGAGCGCATGATACTCTATGGGGTGTGTTGTCTTGATCTCCCGCATTAACCCATGCATAGACTTATCGTCATTGCCAATCGCACTGACATAGTCCCGAAGCTGATTGTCCAGCAGGCCTCCTGGTGCGGCTAGTCCAGCCATCTTTGCGTCTTCTAGACAAATGCTGTGAGCCAGGACCTGGTGAGCTACACTTTTGTATGGACCTCCACCCGGTTGAAGAGTGTATGTATACGCCAACATGTTTTGCGCTCGCCAATTTGATGGGTCCATCTCTACCGCCTTTTGGAGATAATAGACACCTCTTGGAGGACTGGACATGTGCACCAGATACGTTCCAAGGCTGCAAGTCTCGATGGTGTCAAGGGGCTTCTCAACTTGAGACGCGACAAGCTCAATCCCATTTGGCCCTAGATGTGGAAGAATGGTGTCAAAGTCTGGTCGCTTGAACTCGGGACGTGTCCCTGATTGAACCTATAACTAGTGAGTACATGCAGAGGTAATTTGCCGTTGACTTACCATAGAAACCCATGCAGCAGCTAGGAAGAACTCCCAAGGCGTGGGGGTAAAGTCCGGCTCCTGAAGCCACTGCGTGACTGCTGCTTGTGTAAGGCGGCGCAAGAGCTCGGCGAGTGATTCAGATACTGTCTCGCACCATGCCCTAATTGCATGGCTTCCATCCGGCCATGAAACCCGATGCCACGTCCGGAGCCAAGCCTGGACAATGAGAAGGTTCTCATTGGTTGCCACCCAAGTCTCCCAAAACGACTCGTGATTCCACATGTCATAGGTTTTGCCGGCCCCCTGGCTTGGCCCAGCTAGCCCTCGGAGCTGTGAACCATGAATTGCCTTGATCAAAAACCCTGTACCGCGTTCCGTTCCAAACAGCCAGTGTAAATGTTCAAGTAGCCCTCTCCTTTGGGCGTCACTGGCCCGATGTTCCTGTACTATTGCCCGTTTGAGGTGAAAGGCGAGGCTTCGGAGTGAATAGTCCGCCAAGAAATGCCAGTCTCGACTTGCTGGCAGAATGGCTCGCAAAATTCTCAAGCAGTTTAATGACATGTCAATCTCTGCCGTCTCAGCGTCGGGGAGCAAAGACAGCCCCGTTTGAGACCCCTGTCGGATACCCTCCAGAATGAGTTGATGGGAAAAGCGTAACGGGGCTTTGATCTGGTCTTCAGTCAAGGCGGTATCAAACTCCCATTTCGTAAATGTGTTGACTCTTCCCATGGTCTTTTCTTCTTGAATATCCAGGTCGAAATCCAGTTCGTCAAGTTCCGCTTCGCCACCATCCCACTCCTCGTCTGTTCGAAAATCGAGATCCAGCACTCCGTCTGGCGTGCGCGTCTCGGAATCGTCTGGCAGCGTGCCCTCCTTGACTTCTACATCATCCCCAGTTTGTTCTGAAGACGTTAGGTCGAATATTGACCCAAGCTCTGTCGTGAGACATTCCCACAACACAAAGCCCGTGCCTCCGTTGATGGCATTCAGTAGCACGTCGACCTCGCCTACCAGAGCCGTGCGGCGCGAGTAAGAGGTATGGAGCAGGATGAGGCGAACCATCTGTTTGGTGTGGTTTCCCCGAGCATCCTCCTCAAGCCTTCGGAACAGTCGCTGAATCATTTGGTGCAGCCCACTCGGTGGTCTATCCAGTGCATCTTCGACGTCTTCAGAACGCTCTGAAAATTCGATTTCGTCAAGAAACAACTTGACAAGAAGGAATACGCCCTGGGCGATATGAAGAATCTTTTTTGCCCAAATTGAGCCCCTTTGTCGTGCCAACGTTTCCCCCTTAGTTTTTCTTAGCTGCCGGAATAGCTTCATAGCGTTGATTCGCTTGCGGACATATTTCTCAATATCCATGCTGCTTTTCGATTTGCCAACCTCGATTTGTTTCCGAACACAGTTGGGATCTAGATGCAGGCTGTCGGTCTGCAGCATCTCTTTCCGGCCAATTATGATGAATTGAAGCAAATCGCTTGTTTTCTCCCTTCCACGACCAGCTAATAATCTCAACAGTGTAACACGAGTCTCGTCTGCCTCATCAAGACCGTCTATGATCACCATGGTTGCTGAATTGGCCAACGACGGGAGGTAAAAGTCGACAAACAGACTTTTCCACGTCTCTTCGGTACTGCTTAGCGTGACGTCTCCGGTCAACACCTCACCAACGTGCTTGCGATAGGCTTCATCCTGGAATTGCAGTTGCCATGCAACAGTCTTGAGAATAATGTTTGCGTCCCGGAGCTCGTCATCGTCCTCTTTGATGAAGAAGTATGCAACCAGCCTTGCTGTTGCTGTCCGCTGGTCACGCCGAGCCTGAAAGTCTTGGATCAACGATGTTGCCAAGTATGACTTCCCCAGGCCGGCATCTCCCACGAGCCAAAGTACCTGAATTTCGCCCTTTTCCCATTCTTGGAATAAAGATTCCTCCCGTAACCAAGCCTGTTTTTATTTAGCCAACGCAAACAAGGCCGGCACTATCTTCACATACCGCAGTGCCGCTCACCAAATCGTTCTTGTTCTTGTCAAAGATATTTTTGACGTTCTTCTCCGCTGATTTCTCACCCACTAACCTCTGTCTGATGCGGCTTTCCAATTTGCCCGCCTCTGATCCTGTATCGTTAGCCTTGGGCAGGAGTATACGCTCAAGCGTCTCTTTGATGTCTCCTACGGCCTTTTGCGTTTGCACAACATTCCGGTAATTCAAAGCCAAAACCATGCTGTGTTCTAGATCCAAGGCTTGTTCCAAATCTTTAAGCAGTTGTTGCGTGCGCTCATCTTTGCCCAGGACCATGGCCATACCATGCTCTATGAGAAGGTCAATGTGATGGAATAAATGACGGTGTGGTCACGCACTGAATCTGCCACGCCGAATAAGATGTTGGGATCTAGAAACTTAGTAGATGAATGCAACCACCGATGGGTTCTCCTACCTTCCAAGTATCCTCAATAGGCTAGAATGACACATCGTCGTTAGTACGCAAATCCATATAGCGGGAGTACGTGTTTACCGACATAAGCAATGCAGCACCAATTTCCCTTCTCAGTGGCTCCTCCATGTTACTCCCACTGTACGACTCTAGTCTTGATACAAAGCTGGTGAGGTGACGAAACATGACCTCTATCTGGTCGTAGCTGTCGCTGACTTTTTCAGTCGCCTAGTATACATGAGCATCGTTCAACCTTTGCTGGAGTTCTCGCCTACCTGGACAATGTTGAGCATGGCTGCTATAACCACACTGACTGGAATGCCGACAAAACTCTGCGAAAGAGGCTCCGAGACAGTTCGAAGGATAACTTGGAGCGGGTAGCTGAACCTCTTGATCCTCTTCCACAAGCTGTGATGCCGCTGTCGGAAGTCTCCAAAACCGTCACCCCAGTTTTCGACATGTTTCTCCAAGTCACGAGAAGAGACAATGCTGCGCAGCACATCCAGTCGGCCGCGTACATGGCTTTCCTCCTTGAGTTCGTCCTCGTAGGCCTTGATGGCCTCGCTCCACAGCTTTGCTTCCTGCTCTTCAGCCATAGTGTTCTCGAGATAATGTGCCGCGGGAGCCACGGTCTGGGTGTTCTCGAGCGGGGTAATTATTTCCCTCCCATTTTATGGGTCAACTCCTCCAAGTCGCTGGTCTGTATCCCATTGGGCATTTTATGGGTCAAAATTGGTCTGCTGACTCGTCCTCATCAGGTCGGCAAAATCGCCTCACTAACGCGTTGCCTCGACAAGTTGCAATCGAGGCATATACATCAACCTGCTTACAGTGCGATCACACTCTGAATCCAACACGCCGCTGCCATGACCTTTCTTGACTGGAATCTTGTGGAGTCAACGGGTAGTGAACTGCCTGTTCTCGGAAATACCTCTTGCGGACTCTGGGTTCATGCGGCAACTTTCGGAGGAGTCATTGTTACGGAAAAAATACGAGAATTGTGTGCCCAAGACGGGACCATGGACATTGAGATGGACCGGATGGTGCATTTTCTATCACCAGATCCACATTACGGTCGCATCAAGACACTCACTGTGCTCTACCAGTTCGAGGGCGACGAGTCTCTGTACGTGCTGAACGCACCTGAGACATTCGGCAGCATCCATATTTCAAGAACAGGACGCCTCAGAACGGCTATTCAACGATTGGAGAGTCCGTATAAGATAGTAGCTTTCCCAGATGTCGAGATTGTAGCCGCAATATGGGGGCTCAAGCGGATGAAAACACGATCCGTTCTGCTTGACCTAATCAGGTTTTTCTCTGACAAAGACGAGCAAGGCGCAATTCGAATGACGAATGAGTTTTGGAAGGAGGACACATGGAACGGGCAAGCCAAGACTTGGAGCATTTACTTTAGATTCACGGGTTCTGATAAAATTCAATGTGTGACCGGATGGGAACAGCAGGCTCTCGAGGTCCCTTGGTGCAGACATGTATAGCAGCGGCCAGAGATAAGCTTTTCTAGTCATCAGGTTGAACTTTTGAACAAGAAGCAAAGAAATCATGATTCGGCCAGATAAACCATCGCCCTTTACTCTTGAATTGCATCAAGAAGTCACTGCCAACTTCCTACCCATACCTTCTCTACGTGTGGACAATTTATTTGAGAAATACTCTTGTTCTCTGCCGTTGCCAGTTGTCATCTATCGTGTTGATATCGTCATTATCGTCAAAGGGGGCCTCCTCGAAGTCACTGATCTCTATCCCTTGGGGCGCGGGACCGGGAAATCCTACATACCCGTATGGAAGATTCAAACCCAGACCAGCCCACGACCGTAGCTCCACCGCCGAGGTATCTTGGCACCGTGCAAGAGTCCACCGCAGGAGAGCAAGCTCAGGCACACGTTCCGGCTTCACCCTCTCCACCCGAGTGGCTCACGACGTGGAGAAAATGGTATCATGGCCAGCTCTGGGGCTTTGTTGGATTCTACAATGTTGATGAATCCAGCCCCAACGGGTCTGTCATGAAAGACTTCAAAGCTCTGGCCTTGAAGGATGCAAACAACCCTTATAATAAGGCTCTAGAACAAAGACGCTCGGCTGACGAAATCGCCGTGGCGAGGAGCATGTTCGAGATTCAATGGGTCGAGACAAAGGATATAAATCTTAAGGAGAGCAAGGGAGAAGATAAGCCAGAGCATGCCCAACCTAGCCAACAGACCACACGCCTAGTATCAAGAGATGAATTCTTCTCGGACCTGCCTCCCGGTCTGTCTACGCCTCTGTTTTTCTATATAATTAGAGAGGCTATTAGTTCCCTCTAAACGGCGCTGCCTATAGGAAAAGACGGTATAGGTATATTAGTTACTATATTAGAGCTCTGCTAATTAGTACAGTTATAAACAGTAAAGAGAAATAATAAGAAAGCTATAACTAGGCTGTCTATATAGAGTAGCAAGCTTAAGTTAGCTATACTTGCTATTATACTAATATATAGGTAGGAGCAGGTATTAAGAAAGTATAAAAGCTTCTAAGTAAAGCAGATAGATAAGGTAATTTTTTATAACTATAAATCCACTCTTATGTTTTATCCTAGGAAAGAACTTAGTCTACCCTTCCACCTTAGAACCTTCATAGTATGGCCAAGCGAGCCCAGAATCTTGAAAAGAACAAAGGCCAAGCCCCTCGTCGCAAAGCTCTTCGATCAGTGATTCGACGTCGGTTCTTTCTACCATGTCGTCGCCGGGAATCTGGCCTGGCGTTCAAGATTCTGGAAGTGAGAATCCATCTCCTCGTACAATTCTGCATCATGACCGTCGTCCAGCCCGCCGGAAGCAATGAACCGACTAAACGCATGCTGCATTGCATGCTTGTCTGATATTTGGTACGTGGTTCGCTGGTGTTTATCAACTCCAGATGCCACGACCAGTCGAATTCGGATATGCGGGCTGACGATTCGTGCCTGCAGCTGGGAGCAGGTTCCCTTCGCGTCATCAGGAACGTGGTGCGAGGCTCGCTGCAACAAGGATTGCAACATGAAGTGTATGTTGACTTCCAGGACTAGCAAGTTTCCGCGGGATGGCCCGTAGAGTAGATCTGGCCAGAGGCCCCACGATAACTCCAGATTGTACCGGGTACCACGTGAGTCGAATGGCGGCAGCAGCAATCGTTGATTCAAGTCGGCGCAGGTATTTGTGCTGTCGAGGATGAGCCTAGCTGACTCAAGGACTGATGCCCAGCCTAATGGATCGTACCGATGTCAGGCAAGGGCTAAAATGTTCGAGAATGCAGTGCGCTGGTCGGCTATTAGTGGCTTATGCTTGCTGAATCCCACAACGCAGTAGGCGGGAGCATGAGGATCAACGCTGGCCAAAAGAAGCCTCTGCACTGTTGTTGTGGAGGGACGATGTAATTGTCCCAAATTCGGGAGAACCACCAGCCAGCTCGCAATATTTCAGTGGCCTGCGCCGGGGTTGCTTCCTCGATCAATGGCCCTGTGAAGCTGTCGAGGTTGTGTATCTGAATGGCAAGGCTGAGGAAAGGGACTCTTGGCCCATAGCGCGTATGCAGAAACCCTTCCAGATAATGCTTCTCATACACCTTTCCGGCTGCGCGTATCGTCGCGACAATCTCGCTTGGGTTGCACTCCTCCTGGCTCGAAAGGCTTGCCAAGGCTTGTAGCCACTCCTCGCATGTTGCATAGCCTCCCAAGTTCCTGTTCACAAACCAAACCATGGCCAAAGCCGCACGTAGCATTGCTAAACCCGCCTGCGCCAGGGTCATCTTGCTATGGCCTATGACCTGCTTGCCAGCCTCGGTGTCAACAAGGAAGTCATACGCCGCGCGATGCAAAAAGTCCACCGTCGCGAATGCTGGGGCGCAAAGGGCCCTCTCTGGCTCTAGTTCCGCCATATCTCGAGTCAGCTGGCTAGCGCGTACCACGAGGAGGCCAGCACACTGGACCTGGATCTCCCGTTCGGTTTGGCACACAGCGCCAACATCACGTCACTACCCATGGTCTCCAACTCTTCCAAGAGCAGCCCGCCTTTGCCTGTTAGTTTGTGTGCACACACAATATCCATCAGCCGGCAAGCTGCTTCCACTGAGAGAGCTCCTGGTATGCCAATCTCGATTCCCAGGCGGAATTTCCGCGTTGCGATGGCAAGCAGGAAATATTTTGCAGCGGCCTCCCGATATACATCGTGGTTCAGTCTCTTCCACATATCCGCGTACAGCGCGTCGATTTCATCTAGTAGAGTTTTGAGATGCCTTTCTAGAAATTCCCAGCTGTCCCTGTTCTTGATCCCATCATGGAGGCTTTTCAATACTAGCCATATCCAGAGGAATAACCCTTATGCTTTGTTTATCAGCATAATCAACCATCTACCAAGCTCAACTTAGTTAACATTGATATCACTAAACCTCCTCTATAGATATCTCACCATCTCTAGTCTAGTTATATCTTGTAGTTCCAGGGATAGACAACTGCCTAGCACCTCTGCAAATCACGGCTCCAGTCAGCTAGACGCATACACCTTAGTGTTTTCATGCCTAGCCAGCTATTCAATTCTTAGCAGGAGTACCTCAGGTACATCCATACCTACAAACTCATCCAAACCATCTATAAAGATACACAGTGCCGTTTTATATTGGTGTATTGCTATAGACAGTACCGTTTCTAGCTCCGGTATCAACCAGTCGTGGTAATGCTTTTTCAACTGGATCATTGATGCATAAGCCCTCCATATACAACCCATAAGGTGCCAGTCATCATCATTCTCTAGCAGCTAGTACACCAAAGAGCTAAGCAGACCTTTCAAGTTATTCTGAGACAGCGATCCAATCTTTCAGAAAAAGTGTGCCAGAATCTTGGTTCCAGGCCGCCAGAGGTTAAGTAGCTGCTATAGTTAGCTATATCGAATTATGAATTTAACAAGCATACTCTTTCCCGACCCTACAATCCCAGAAATCCAGTAGACACCAGCTTCAGACTTTAACCAATCCAAAAAGCTCTTCCAAACCGCGTCGATTTCTTTCAGTTCTGGGTGAACAGGGGAGCTGTGACGATTATCAGTGCTCTTATCTTCCCACCGATGCCTGCTCGAGCTTACCCACGACCTAGCATCCGCATTGCCCCTATATGAAACGACTTGAATACTCGTGAGAATTCAGCGTCGCCTGGCTCCATGATTGCATTTTCTCTTTCTCTCATTGCCAGAGGCTTTAAGCTACTGAGGAAATATTCGTATTGTCATTCTGCTGCCTGGATCATCTACGCCCGTCTCATCGCGTTGTCTATGTGTTCCTTGAGCGCATCCTCCATGCTTATTTGTTTCGTAAAATGTTACCGTGTTCCAATATGTTCCATTTCAATAACGACTTTGACCCCCGCGTTGCCCGCGCCAACCTGGCGAACCATGTTTTGGAAGTTGGCATCGAGCATCTTAAATTGCTCCAGCGCCTGGATTTGCTACGCTTTGACTCAAAAGCTAATATAACTCAGCGTGGGGAGCAACATGTAGCAAGCACCTCTACTTACTTGGTGTCTTTCTGTATCATCTGGGACATGACACTTTGATAATGAGACAAAGTTCGGTCCAAGTCCTCTATTCTTCGCCGATGCGTCAGTGAAGCCGCTGCTACTCTGATAGCTTTCCATGCACTGCCTTTTTTGTTATGCTTGGTGATATTTTGCATCTCTCTTGCCACTGCGTCTGCTGTCGTGTGGACTTTTGCAGCAAATTCTCTCAGCGTCTTTGTTTCATGAGTGGCAGGCTGCTGGCATTCGCTTTCAATTTCTGTCGCTAGTTCTCCCATCGTTGCGGCCTTTTCTTCGAATGCAGCATCGGGTGTCTGCTGGCCATTGTAGACTGCCAGGCAAACGGCCGTGGTCTCCCGCGCGAAGCTGATGACTTGGAAAATGAGGCATGCAACGCCCAAAGCCTCGAAACCTGACATCCTGCGCCAGTTCAAACAAGGCTTGTTCACACCGTTGACTGCAGGTCCTACCTGGTTCAAGATAAGAACCTTGTTGCTCATGCGGGGAATTGAAGGAAAATTGTATTCCCCACACGAAACAAGGCTACCAAATGATATACCGAGACGCTGGAGCGTGCTGACTGCTATCATCCCAAGACTAGGGCTTGACAACGCTTCTACCGAAGAGGTCACACCGAGTTTGCGCGAATCATCAGTCAAGAAAGTTGGGTCCAAGAATGAGCGGCCGCATACTACTTGGAAATGGGGACAATGGTGCGATGCATAAGCTTGGTACCTGATGTGGGGATGTATCTGACATGGTGTTGTAGACCCCGATCTCCAGTCCGCCTCTCGCTGGCTCTAATGTCTTTTCGGATACATGTCACAAAGGCAATATGGCAGTTAGCTTGTTCCAACCAGCCGCGAAGCCATTGTTCGTGAAACTATTGGGAATAGAATATGCCATGGAGATGGCCGCGTCGCTGACGTTGGCGCTCAAGTAGCGATAGAGAAAGTTGCTATTGATATCATTTGTTGTGCAGCCTTGGTCCCTGTACGACGTGTAGATAGGCTTTCCATTCGATAGTTGGCTAGGAGCGTTGATGAATACACCGATAGGCCAAACTCGGACTCGTCGGTGCTGTCGCTGAACCAACCATGTTCATTGTTGGGTTTTACTAGAGCATCAGTGCTGATGTAGGACCAGGACCCGCCAGGTGTGAAGGTGATGCGAATAGAGTACTGTTGCTTGGCTATTTCCCACGGACCAAGTCGACCGTAGTCTTTTAGCGTACAACTGCACATCCTTCGTGCATCAGATCAAAAGATAAGGCACCACGCAAGATTCTGCCTATCCAAAGCAACGTACATAAGAGGGTTCGGCTGATGTATATAAGCCGATCATTCCGACCAAATGGCCCCCGGCTAGCTCTACTTGTCCGGCAACTATCTGCCTTTCACTGCAATTTGACAATCATTCACTCTATTAACTCAGGTCATTTCTTCAACTATGGCTTACGTTGGTCCTGCCCGTCGTCTCCAGGGCTTGTGGTTCCACGAGCACTGGGAGACCTATATAGCCAACACCAATGTTGAACGCGAGGTTCTCACATCTTCGAGGTACCCGAGGCCTCAGTGATGAGCCTTTTGGCACAATTCGGGAATACTCGCATTGATGCCATCGTCGTGAAGACCCAGGTCGACTAGAAGCACGGCAGGCTAAGGCTGCGGGCTTCGAGGCATGGAAGGTCAATGGTGAAGGAGTATTTTGCTCCAACCTTGCTTATTCTTTTATTCTATTCCAAATGAACAGCCACTAATGTTTCTCCCATTTTCCATCTGTAGTCTTCCAGGTTGGCCTGGTTTATGTCAAAACCAACACAACCACCACGATCGGTAGGTCTGACACACTTGCTCCATCTTACCTCAACTTGCACTATGGCTTTTCTCCAGCGTCACATATGTCTACGTCATCTCAATGACACTTTGGAGGACTCAGTTCGTCTTACCATTCCTGCGGGCTTGGCGGGCGGTCCTGAAGCCGGTCCCGCCAGCCAGACTACTGTTCAATAGCGCCTGTTGGTACAAACGCGGTGACCATCGCTGTCGGAATCGAGGCCTGGAGATGGCATCTTCAGCGTCAGGGGCGCGAGCTGGATCCGCTGACGCCGTTCATGTCCATGGACACCAACATGGATGGTTTGCAGATGTGTGGGCATCATTGGGATCCTGCGGCACTGATGAGCGCCATGGATGGAGAGGGAGCGGCGGATGGCGCCCAGGGCGCTGACGTTGCGTCTGGAGACAGTGGTCTATGGCTTCAACGAGCTGGAAGACATGATTTGTTCCATGGGCTATGGTGTTCAGTGTGCTGGTCATAGAATATAAATATATACATATGTTTACATGTGTTCTCCTTCTGATATGAGGAAACAAGAAATAATTTCTCGGCAATGAGCGACGTGGATAGGAATACTAGAGGACATCGCAATCAGATGGCCGAGGGTATCTCTAACTTCCAATCTCTAGAAAGTGTCCGCCTCCATAACGCCTATCAATAACAGCCGCGTACCCAAAAAAAAAAAAAAAAAGAAGGAGAGGGGGTATGAATTATGTCAGGTACTCGACGGCATATGTAGCGAAGAAATCTCGTCTACAGGATCCCTGGGTGCCCAGTGGTGGCTACAGAGCTGCCTTGATAACCACAGCGACTGTGAAAGATGGAGGATGAAGCCTGCTCCTCTTCCTTCCAGGATCCTGGATGTTGGCCCACCTGATGGCTCTCGGCTACCTTTCCTCTACGAAACCAAGGGAGGGGAAACTGGGGATTACGTTTGGCTCAGCCATAGATGGGGCGGTGACGAGGCCCTAACTACGAACAAGGATACGCTCCAGGACAGGAAGATCGGGATATCGCTCGAATTGCTTCCCAAGACTTTCAGGGATGCTGTCTCCCTCGTCCGCTTCCTCGGTCAACGGTACTTATGGATTGATTCACTGCATTCTGCAAGACCAACTCGGAGACTGGGAAGCTGAGGCCAAGAAAATGGGCCAAATATACCGGAACGCTCTGTTTACCATTGTCGCGGCCGCCGCAACAAGTGCAAACAGCGGTTGTTTCCACGACGCGAATGTAGAGCCCCTGACTACTCGTCTCCCATGCCCTCTCGGGACCCTTCACTTGCCAAAGAGCTGCGAGAATCACCAAACTCACTCGCTCAAGATCTTTGCGAATGTTGCTCCGCGTATCAATACAAACATCTAGCAGCACAAGTTCAAGCCGCGCAGCGCCCTGGACTCTCGTGGTTGGGTTCTCCAGGAAGAAATGCTCTCTCATCTTCGCCGAGAAGGGTGTCTATTGGGAGTGCTTAGACCAGGCTGCGTCTGAAGAATTCCCCATGGTGTCAGCGGCACGTATGCACGATCGATACATATGAACATGGATGTCGACGCCTACTTGCCGAGTAGGAGGGGATACGCGGTGGAGAATGGTGGTTCTCAATTTGCTGGACCTTCGTCAGCACGAGAGTCCCAGATTCCCGCTGCGGTCGACCTGACGAGTACATCCGACAGAATGTTTGTTAATCTCAAGAACATCATCGTTAACGTGTGGCGAGACATGGTCGAAACTACTCGTCGCTTGACCTGACGAGGGAATCGGATCACCTCATCGCCATCAGAGGGTTAGCGACCGTGGCTGAGCAAGCTGAGGGCGATGAATTCCACGCGGGGTTGTGGAGAAGCTTTCGGGAACAGCAATTGCTATGGCGTATTTCCGACGTCAACTTCAAACTCGAACATATGTGCGACTGCTTGGGCCCTGATGGCACGCTATGGATTCCTAGCCTCGGCCCTCGCAGAAGACCGCATGACCCACTGGTTGCTCCTTCATGGTCTTGGGCCCGTTTAAATCAACAGGCCTGCAGCGGGCGAAATCATGGAATATTTTATGCGGGTCATCAAAGTCGAAACGTCTGAGAAGACTGAGGTAAGGGGCCAAATAACAGTTTCGGGGATGCTGCGACCAGTTCTTGCTGTAAATGAACGGGCTCAACTTGAAGAGACTGAATCTTGGTGACCCTTTGACTTGACTAGCTCATGTGCTAATATCTGCGTGAAAGCATTGGGAAAGTCTGTAACGCATCAGATCCGACCCGACGGTCGCAGGCTCTTGCAGCCTTTTTCGATGATGCGGGCGAAATCCTACCTGTGGCTGGCCTTTATCCGCCCGGGGAAAAGTCAAGCGTGCATTGTCTTATCCTAGAGCCAACAGAACGGTGTTATGTAAAGGACGCGTAAGCCACACTTTGGAGTTCCGCTTTCCATTCTAACCGATTTGCCTCCAAGTTGCAAACATGTAGAAACAGTCCGGTACTGCTAATAGTCTCTTGCCATCTGCAGAGGCGCCGGCTCAAATAGCATTGGGCCGAGATTTCATATTCGTGCTACAGCTAGTAAATCCACTGCCAGATGCCGCCTGCCTCAAAACAGCAATGGCGTATCCCTCCCTCTATGGATCAAATGATGCTGCCGTCTCTAGCATCCCGGACTGTACCTCTGCCATTTTTCAACACGACTGTCTTGCCAGCGTACCCAAACTGCATGGAATAGACAAAGAAGGCTTTGGAGAGGAAAAAGTAGAAGGATCCCATATTCTTACGTCTTGATCCACCGATGCCGACGCAAGAACATCTCTGCGACATGGCAAGATCTACGAGTTATAGACCATGATTTGCTGGACCTCTGCATTTGTGTCATCGCTAGGTACCAAGCTCCATCGCCGAGGATACCATCATAAAGCCAACAACCATCATGTGCTGGGTAAGATGATTCTCTGATCCCCTCCCAATGTCAATCTTTTTCAGAACAGCGCCCGTTTCCATTCCCATTTTGACTTGGCCCGGCGAGCTATGTGCTGCAGTCAGTAGCATTGCATCAAAGGCTATGCGATAGGCGCCTTCACAAGATAAGACTTGTCTTGCTCATTCATATTTCGGAATATGAAAGACCTGGGCAGCTAACCCAGGCCATCTGGTGAAAGTGCCAGCTCAATGTCTAGCGTTGCTTGATGGGAGATTCGTTGAGCTTGCCGTATTGCGCTCTTCCAGTCATACAGTCACTGGCATCTGGCAAGAATGCAAAGAAGATCGTCCGGCTTTGAGAACGTCGAGCACACGTGTCTGTTTATACTGACGCCGCCTGGAATGCTTTGCACCAGTTTACCTTCTAATACCCATGCGCGTTTCATCGTATAGCCACCGGTTGGCCTCGGCACCGATAGCAAGCCGGCGATCGGTTGATGTGGCCATTGAACTCGCGTACGAGCTTCCCGCGACCGAATCGACCACGCGGTTTATCCCTCTTAGGGTTAGGATGCCAGCATCCGAAGTTGATACGCTCGTGATATGTTCTCGGGTGGCGAAATGGAGGCTGGAGATTGGATTCAGAATAGAACTTGGACGTGCCATTCTGATGAGCAGAGGCCAGAAGGCCTGCCCAGAATCGAGTCCCCAGGAGTGAACACTGTCCCGCGTGATAGACTTGTAGTGGTGCTTCTTGGATGCCTGGAATGAAAACGATAAAAACTTCCGGCATTCTCCGGCGCTGCCATCTGTAACCCGCTGCAGATTACAAATCATCTGTCTGCTCTTGTCCAGCCTACCTATCCAATACAATGCTCCCAACCTCATCAGGAATTTCTCTTCAAGAGCATATGTGTCTCATCGTGGTCATGTAGACACAGGCCGTCATGACCTAGTAGAGGCAGGCGCACTGTACTGGTTTCACGATCCGCTCCAAGGGAACCTCTTCAACTCTGTAACCTGAAGATGCTGCCACAAATGTCCTTTCCAGTTTCTCTTGGAGTAAATGGATGCAATGGTCCGCCATCTGCCCCAGTGAGTTTATCTGGAATTCGGTGCGAGGGGATATCCCGAGTAGGAAGTCCGAAAGAGACAAATAGAACGCCTGATAGGAGCTTCCGGATTAGAAATTTCAAGAATTGCAACTTGCCTATGCAATAATATCCCCTTTGGTCATACCCAAAAGTAGCGATAGACTGGCAACATTGTGATCACACATAATGACGATAGGACCGACTTGGCGAAACACACCGCCGAACTTTGGATGCAGCTTACTATCAATACCTTCCAGGCTACCGCGTCTCTCGAGGATATGCTGTGCGAGTTGAATCGGGCTCTTAAGAGCGGGTTTGCAAGCTCGGGAAGCGCATCAGGGTGTCACAAAAAGGTTCCGATATACGAAGATAATTCTTTATCATGCCAGCCAATGTAAGCCCAAATACTTGAGAATATACTTCGTAACTGATTCGTCCAGTTTGTGCAGACATATCTCCTCTTCATCTAACTCTTCTGATGTCAAATGAAGTACCGGGTCGCGAGGTAATGAAACATTTCAGTTTGGTGCTGGCTACCTGAGAATCAGACTCAAGTCGGGTTCACTCATCCAGGACATAAGGACAGTGATCAGATCCAGCAGGATTCGCCTTCTGGCAGACCAAAGTTCCTTGAGAAGCGCTTCAATTGTGCTTGAATGCTTTTGATGTCGAAATGGATGGGAATTTCGCGGCTAGTTGGCATGCAACGGTAATAAAGAACCGCCTCCCGTGGGCCCGGTCTCCTGCGGCTCTTGAAGAAGCTCCCGCCAGTTTTCTCTTCTGCGACCTGTCGGATGTACCAGGCCTTCCAGCCAAAGACGTCCATGGAAAGAGACGTGTCGCCGGCCCAGTTGTCTACCATAGCACGTTGACTCGAGTGTTGGTGACATTTGACAGCCTCCTTCAAACTTATCAAAGCCGGCTGTATCAACCGCCCTGACCCCTTCAAAGGTATTTCGTCTGTATCCAATCACTGAGTGTATGCAGTCCCGCGAATGATGACGCGATTATCCTAAACAAAAAGCCGACTCTTACATGGTTGCTTTAGGATCATATGGAGCTCCGTAATTTCATTCAAACTTTGCGAGCTCCTTCTCGTTGTTCATTACCGTCTTAGACCATAAAACCTGCGGCACTCGTTCCGCCTGGCTGAGATTATGTTCGCAGCCCTTCATGACGAGGACAGATCTTTAGGGCTGTGAATCGTCAGAGACTTGGTGTCAGCAATGGCTTGTCTAAGCCTGTCCAGGTGGCCGGAGACTGCAACGATTATGTCTTGTGGAAAAACAATTGCGCGACCGGGAAGCATCCTGATTCTCTTCGGCACTCGAGATACTTGGACACCTCGACATCGCTTCTCGGCTTCTGCACAAAATTCAAGGCGTGCGCAACGTTGTTTCCCTTTGCTTTGAGATGCCCCATACCTGCAACCACATCGTTCAAATGATATAGGCCACTGTCATCATATGGATCAACTACGGAACTGCTGGCGGCGACTTGAGTTGTAGAACTGTCGACGGTTACCTCATCTGCGGCGGTACGATTGGTCGACCGCGCTGCTTCTGCCGGGGTGAGGTAGATCTCGGCTTCGCGAGGGTAGTACATAGCGCTTGAGTTTATCGCGCAGTCTCTTCCACTCCGACATTCTGCTTTCCTCAGGGGTTTCTGGATAGGTATGTTACAGTCAAATGTATATCATAAAAGATATACTAGGAGTGGTGATAGCATCCGTATTAGCATGACTGTGTAGGGGCTTCCTGGTATCTTCTTGTCTCAAACAAAGTCAGGTCGCTTAGACACCTAACACGGCGCCCAATTAGACGCCGTCTCTGACGACGGCATCACGGTCTTACATACCAATTAGGAGTAACCCTAAGTCTTTTCTATCGAGAAAGGCGCGGATCCCAAC
The DNA here is from genome assembly GCA_020746835.1 of Stachybotrys elegans. NCBI lineage: Eukaryota > Fungi > Ascomycota > Sordariomycetes > Hypocreales > Stachybotryaceae > Stachybotrys > Stachybotrys elegans. Next base: position 83,004 of record JAGPNK010000038.1, on the reverse strand, counting down.
TCTTGCGATTGTTTGGGGCGAAGCCCTCCACCTCACCAAAGACAGCGGAAGGCCAAAGTCCTAGTAGAGAAAGGTGTACCGATGAGGGGGCCGAACCCCGTTGCACGTTGCCCAGATTCGGAGATGGCCAGCTTCTTTGCAGGCCCCTGGATGATTGTGATGGCGAGGGCAAGACAGCCCTGCATAACCTCTGCGACAGTTCTGGCATTGCCAAAAGCTCATCTTTCATAGCGCCAATGTTAACGCAAGGGACACCCGTGGGAGGACTCCATTATTCTTCGCCAAGGCCACCAGTACCGTGGGCCAGCAAGCGCTGTTTGACGCTCGATAATCAGGGCAACACCGCTCCACATACAAGCCAGCCGATATATCCACAGAGAGCTCCTGAAGGTCGGTGGTCCGATGGCGATCACCATCGATATCGACGTCCAGAAGATATCAGTTAGCGATTTCGTGGCAACATTAGGGCCGCTAACGTTGTGGTCCTAAAGAACGACGAAGGTTATCCGCTTCAGCACACTCAACACCATCTGCAGGATTATCCAATGCCAGCCCGGCGATATCCTCCTCCGCATGCTCCTTCTCGACACAGTTCGCTGCTCCCTATTTGGCTAGGCCACTGGCGATCCTGGCCTGGTCAACTTGGGCCGTCGCAGAGGAGTCCCACCGGAGACGTACGATCCCTCCTGCTGGACTCCTGGGCTGCGTACCCTGGCGCCAGCGTTTAGACCAAATAATGATGACCTTCCCTACTGACTTGATGTACCGATTGTGGGGTAGGCTCCGCTGCTAATACTGCTTCGTTTTCGGCACGGGCAATTGACACTTCTGTCTCGCGTTTGCGAGCATAGAGCAGCACCGGAATCCGGCCTGAGCAGCCACGTGCCAAGAGTCGGCATCAAGGCCGATAACCACACCAGCGGCCCAGGGAAAGCCCATCAATCGGTTAGTAGCTCTGCGCAGACCTTAAAAAGGCTGTATGGGAGATCACTATCCAGTTAATGAGCTGCCATTGGAGCACTTTTCTTTCTTCTGGGTGAGCCAAGGATGATATCCTTGGGGGTGCGGACCCCTAACCAGCCGCTTAACTCTTTCTTGGTATGCGGCTCTCAGTCGCTACCTAGCTGCCGTGGTTTGATGATGCAATGAGCGCAGTGCCAATGGGATTGTCTTTCTGGTGCGATCCCTTTCGCGAAACAAGAGCCGATGATATTGCTCGGCTAGACCGAGCACAAGATGAAAGGACTGATTTCTAAGGAGTCGGCGTCCTTTCATCGGGTGGTCGTACTTTTCCGTGATGGATGATGAAACAGTGGGCTGGCATCCGGTCTAAGCTGTATAACTTAATTCAAGCCATAGGAAGGCCAGTGTGTAACCCCTTTGAGTTGGTGTCCTTCAAGTTAGCATCGACTTGACGACAGCCTTGTGCCCGTTTTACGCGGCCCTCAATAACAGCGTTTGGCCATCTTCATTCTTCAAATCAGTATTAGCCTTGCCTGTATTTAGCAGCAGCTTAATGACGGCCACACACCTGGCATTGGCAGCCCACTATAAAAGCCATTATTATCCTTTGAGTTGGCGTTAACTTTGTTGCAGTAGTTTAATGACAGCCGTGTGCCCATTTTGAGCAGCCCTTGATAACAGCGTCTAGCCATCCTTACCCTTTGAGTGGGCATCGGCCTTGGCTGTATTGACCAGCAGATTGACATCCTTGTGCCCGTTTGCGGCAGCCACTGACAGCGGCGTTCGGTTATCCTTATCTTTGATGTTGACGGAGCCAATATGGTCTACCCTTTGTAAAATGACCCTAGCCACCTGGTATGTCAATATAACATATAACAGGGTGGTCCCTTTTGGTAGCTGACTGTTGGGATTTTTGTCTATTATCCAGTAAACACGTACCCACAGTTTCATAAGAGCATTTGATGGCCAAACAAAACATTCCAAAGGATCTTCTTGATGTAAACTCGTAGCATTGCCTTTTGATATGCGCCACCCACGAGGTTGTAGCGTAATGCAAGAAAGAAGGTCAGATGTTATGTCATGACTCTTGTTGCTTGCTAACTGACCAATCTCCTTTGTCTCAAAGTAGCGTAGATAGTCAATAGTGTGCCATTCTGATATCGGTTGATGTTGAGCTGCTGCCTAAAGCTGATAGGCCCTTGTTAATGAAGAAGTCCTTGGGACTAGTGGATAACCCGTGTATCGTGAGGGAACTATCTTGGTAAGACATTAGCTGAGCATCTGAACTCGCCTTCTCATTTTATCATTGTTGGACATGTACTCTTGCTGTGTTGGCATTCCCGTAATGGCCACTAAGGGCATTTAGTCTTAGCCACTGGAGCCCATCGCAACTTGTCTAATAAGACAGGCCGTCCAGTAGGCAGACAATTGGATCAGCTTTAGGGAGCTAGCTTTATACTTTGGGGAACCTGCTGTAGTTTATTGAGCTCCCAAGGGATAGACCTGACTGCTACTTTGATCTGCCCTAGCTCTTATCCCTTAAAGTTTTAGAACTTGCCTTACAATAAGACACGCCTATATGAAAATGTCCTTAGTGCACCCTGGAATTCGAGCTAGAATTGTAGATTTATTTCTGCTTGGAATGTACTATGCTAAGCTTGTGTGTAGGTTGAAATGTCCTTTTGGCTTTCTTAACGAAGATTTCAAACTCACAGCCTGGTTCCAGAATCGGGTAGTCGCGATAGATGGGGTAGATGCGAAACTGTTTGGCGGCAGTTGATGGAGACTCCTTCGCGAGGAATTGAACCTCTCGACTAGGTCGCCCGCACCCTCGCTACACTAATGTGTTAACCAGACCGAGTAAGTCTTTAAGATCTTTGGAAGCGATTTAAAGAAGTGATGTTGTAGCTCACGTGGATTCCACTGCGATTTTTCACCAGGCTCGCCCTATCTCTCGCGCTGCGAGATGCTCCGCCTACGGTGAGACAGCAGATCGGCAATGGGAAATACCTAGGGTTTATTTTCATCCACGGTAACGCAACTGACGTTGATTTGTATCAATACTCGCCGAACTAGCCTGGACTGATGTTTTACAATAAATTGAAAGTTTCCAATTTAACATGTCGCTCTTGTAGCGCGGCGGCGAGAAGCCGAGGATCTAGTTCAAGATCTGCTGTGTACTGATGTTTTGACTGGAAGAAGTAAGGATCTTCTTGCATTCTTTCTCGACTGATCCTTATCCAGTCAGGACTAGAGGTGGTAGTTGTGGATCGTCAGATTGACTGCAGCCAGTTAAAGAGTCGATATAAGTTAGTAAATATGAACCATCCTTGAATACCATTTGGAGCTTCCAATGTTTGGGAAATGGCCAAGAAAGCTCTCGCCATCCATCAAACCGGGCACAAAGCAGATTCCCACCCAAATAAATGCATTTTCCGGTTTGTTAAGCGAAGAAGCAGAGGCATATCGCACCAGTACACACAATGTCACCTAAAAGAAAGTCAATACTCCCCGGATACATAGGTAAACATGGTAGGCGCTAATGCAGACGGAGACATCAACCACCAGTTCGACAGAATTCGCACCTGGGAGCCGGATGACCTGCGCGTGGGTAACTATACGCAAAGGGGGTCCATTCTAGACGCCTTTTGGAGGTAGTGTTTCAAGGTTGCTTGAAAGACAGGTTTCCCCGAACAGCCAAGTCGTGGCCATCACTGGACGAACTTCGAGAACACCATCTTGCTTTGTTATCTAGGGAAGATTGCAGGTATGACGAAATTTCTTAAGAACGGTGTGGCCTATGGAGCAAGCCTTTTCAGGACAAACGAAGGGTATCTAGGCGTCGCGGAGTGCAACGTTATGGAAGGTGAACATTCACGTCATTACCTTTGCACGTTACCTGAAGAATATCACCGGGTAACAGTGAATACTGTGCGGCCGAATGGCCTGATGCCTCCAACAACGTGTCAATGCTTCATTGGATGTATTGAACCGGACTATTGAACCCACACGTTCCAAGAAAGTCCCTAATGTGATCATTTCTTATCTACTGGCCATGCTCGGCGAGGCTGCTTTGCTCTTCCCCGGAAATGGCAAGGCAGCTACCATTTACTATACAGTACCTCTACACGAGATTCAGTGGCTGTGAAATTGCTAATGGGTCATCAGGGTAGGACAGAGCATGATAGATATTTTGAACAAGGCATTTTGTGGATGTCAGTCATTGGGGCAATGCGAGATGAAGAGAGGCAGCCTCATTACCCCTCTTCCCTAATCCATTATGCGTATATTGCGTTCCGTAATTGGCTCAAATCAAATATTGAATGAGATCTATGTAAGAGACATTGCTATGGCAGAGAAAGACAGAAGATTTCAGCGAGGGTTCTGCATAGTATGTAGCATATCTTAGAACATGCTGCTTGCTAGTGACAGTATGACGTGTTACAATTGCTGTCCATAAATATATAATGTATAACTGCACAAGATGTACAATCGATTTGACTGAATTGTGCAACCCAACTCAACGCAAGGCGTGGATGTGTATTAAACCATGATAGGGGCTTCACCATTTGAGTGTGAACCGGGCGTTTTGTCTTATTGATGCAATAAACATTCCCAGCACAATTTTGCCATAGATTGAAACACAGGCGCGGTCTACTCTTGCATCATGGTAAAGTGATCAGCTGGGGACAAATCCATCTCTATCATGGCGCATATGACAGGCCACTCTTGCTCTACATTATCACATGTTGTAACGCAATCTCACTGGAGCAGCTTGAAAGAAAGGCACAGCTTCAATTTTTTAGGCATATCCCAGATATGACATACATTAAATTGTGTATCTAACTTCAACACTCTATAGTTTGGTGTCTTAGGCCGGCCGTTCTCATCCGTAGTCATGTGGTGTCCCTGTTTACCACCATCGAGGAGGAACATACTGAAAGTTTCCTCCTTGAGAAGCGTCACCCTGGGGAACACCACCCTAAGCAGCGGGAGGGGGAGCAGCGGGAGCGGGAGCAACGGGAGGAGCGAGAGGAGCGGGAGCGGGAGCATCACCCTGACCATCATCCTGGGGAGCGCCATCCGGGGGAGCGTCCTGGGGAGCGTCATTCTGAGGAGCGTTATCCTGACCATCATCCTGGGGAGCGCCATCCGGGGGAGCATCACCCTGATCATCATCCTGGGGAGCGTCATCCTGACCATCATCCCGGGGAGCGTCATCCGGGGGAGCGTCCTGGGGAGCGTCATCCTGAGGAGCGTTATCCTGACCATCATCCTGGGGAGCGTCATCCTGGGGAGCGCCATCCGGGGGAGCATCACCCTGACCATCATCTTGCGGGCTATCATCTTGCTGACCATCATCCTGCGGAGCGTCATCCTGGGGAGCGTCATCCTGAGGAGCGTCATCCTGAGGAGCGTCATCCTGAGGAGCGTCATCCGGGGGAGCATCACCCTGACCATCATCTTGTGGGCTATCATCTTGCTGACCATCATCCTGGGGAGCATCATCCTGGGGAGCATCATCCTGGGGAGCATCATCCTGGGGAGCGTCATCCTGAGGAGTGTCATCCTGAGGAGCGTCATCCTGAGGAGCGCCATCCGGGGGAGTATCACCCTGACCATCATCTTGTGGGCTATCATCTTGCTGGCCATCATCCAGGGGAGAATCACCCTGACCATCATCTTGCTGACCATCATCTTGCTGGTCAACATCTTGCTGGCCATCATCCTGGGGAGCATCACCCTGACCATCATCTTGTGGGCCATCATCTTGTGGGCCATCATCTTGTGGGCCATCATCTTGCGGGCCATTATCCTGGGAAGCATCACCCTGACCATTATCTTGCTGTCCATCACCTTGTTGAGCGCCTCCCTGAGCGTCTCGCCGCTGAGCGCCGTCTTGAGGGGCATCTCCCTGCTCGCCTTGGGCTTGGTCAAGTTCCTGCTCCAGGTCTTCGGTCTTCTCGGTGGCCTGCTCGCTATCCTGAATAGCGCCCATCTCTTCTTGGTTGCTGGTAGCATCCTTGTCATTCTCATCCTGGCTTTCTCGGTTACCACTAACCTCGAAGCGCAAGCAATCATCTTGCGCGCCGCGTTGCGCGATTGGCATCGCGACAGGTTGATGGTTCTGTGCGGCAATCATGGTGCAGACACGGTAGACGCCGGGCTTGAGGCCTTCTTGAAAGGTGGCGGAGAGAAGACCCTGGCCATTGCCCACATCGTCAATGCCCTTGAATTGAGCAAAAACAGCAGGGTCAGGGGGAGTGGTTGCTTCGTAGGAGCCAATATCTTGAATGGTAACGTGGCAATGGCCAATGATGTTGCCATTGCTATCAAGGTTCTGGGGAGCTGTATAGTAGTTTGTGGTAGGGTTGACAAAGTTGCCAGTATTCAGGCTCTTGGTCTGAACTCTAACTTCCAAGGGCTGGTTGGGCTGAAGGACCTCGCCTGGCTTGGGGGAGAGAATGATAGCAGAGATCATGTTACTGACGGCGGGGATCCTGCCCATAGGAATGCCGTTGCACGAACCATCCTTGATCTGCATTCCGTTGGTCAGGGTCTTGTCCTTGCAGAAGTTGATGAAGTTCTGCTCGTCGCTGTGCGGATGTGTCAGAACGGTATCATGGAAGAGAAGGACACAAATGTTTTGTCACTTACGTGGCGGATTCGGCTTGTCCCGGCCTGATGCCCTCCGTTCCGGGCTCCTGGCCCGTCAGTGAACTAGCCAGCTGAAGGAGGTCTCGGTTCAGGGTGATGGATCCGCTGTTGCGTCCCGAAAATCGTCCAAATCGTCCCGGGGGGCCGAAGCGGCCGGAGCCGGATTGAGGCAGGGCAGCCACGCCGTCGGTCATGCCGGCAATGGCGAAAAGAGAAGCGGCAACAAGAGCCGAGATATGCATCTTGAAGATGTAGTGAATGAAGGGTCTTGAGCTGAGATCTAAGGAGATAGAAGGAATAAAAGACGGAAGAGGTGGAATGAATGGAGAAACTCTGATTAGCTTGATGATGAAAGAAAAAGGGTATAGAAGGTGAGGGTAATCGTCAGCTTAAATACTACTCAAGACGACATCCAAGCCACGAAAAATCAACTGTAGCTCGTGTCTTCTTCGAAGCCTACGACGCAGGATTACAGAGCCACCAAAAATAGGAATTCCGATTATTGACAATACAGTGAAACGGAGAACTATGCGCCTCAGACGACTAGTACAGAGCTACTGGAAATGGGAAATTCTGATGAGAGCGGTAAAATAAGTACTATGCATCTCACAAGACTAGTACAGAGCCACTGAAAATGGAAATTCTGATTATTGACAATGCGGTGAAACAAGTATCCAGTGGCCTGTGCGTAGCTGAAAGACGGGACGAAATATGCAAGGGGCTGTGTAGGCGGATCCTGAAACTGTGGTTCCTGTGGCGCACCGTTTCAGTAACCAACCAGGCTGTGAGTATCATCTGAAGTCATTCACCAATCTGACATCACCTGGGCCAAACTTGGCGAGAACGAAGCTAATTGGTTATTACTGCAATCCAGTTCATCGCCAGCTATCCCATGCAGATTAACAGCCTTGCGAACGCTGGAGTAGCGCCAAAAGAGATCAGATCTTACCCCAAAGGGTCTGCTCTTCGTGATGTTCAACTTTTGTTGCGTTTCCGCGGTATTTCCACAAGCTCCCGCTTGCCCCGGATGATTTGCTTCTCTTGCAGCTTTTCCATGGACTTGTGAAACTTGAACGGATAAATATCCAAGTGAGATACCAGTCTAGTAGCAGGAAATGCGGTAATCTCGAGTTGGGATTCAACATAGCCAAAACTCTTTCCATCGTAGCCGAAAGATTCAGTGATTAACCAATGGTCAACTTTAAACAACTCCGATGGCACGTATTTGCAAGAAACGATACGGACGATTCGTTGTTGGCTCTCACCACCCAGAACCGCAAGGTCGCCAGCTTTGAAGAGCATCCAGAGATCGCTATACATGACAGCTGGAGTGGAGCTATTCGTAACTTGTGTTGAGAATCGTTCCGTCTCTTCCTTGAGCTCCCGGGCCGCGAAGTCGAGCAGATCGAACCTCGCGGTCACGTCTTCCAGCGCCATCATGTGCTTGGTTAGTTGCTCCCTGTGGTGATATACGCTGGCTAGAGCTGCAGTTTTGGATTATGCCATGAGGATGACTGCATCTCCAGAAAGTTGAACCCTGGATATACTTTTATAACAGATCTCAGAGCTTGCTGAATATGGGAGGAGTAGATCTTGAGCGCGGCTTTGGTGAGTAACATCTGAGCATTATTGATACCATTTTAGCGCAGACAAACTTTTGTCATCCTCGGTGTCGGGCTGGTTCTTATCCTTCTTTTTATCATCCACTTCACGGAGGACCTCTTCTCCTTTCAAATTAAATCTGGACACGTATTCCTTCACCTCACATTTAATGAGAGGCTGGAGCTGCTTTTTGTCATTTCCGCGGACGTTCTCGTCGAAGCCAGATTGATCCACGCTCTTCTCGCCCTCATCGCTGTCATGAAAGGCTCGATGGTGTTTCTCATGATGCCTGATTATCGCGTCAATGCTTGAACTCGCCAAATTCAGTCGTTCGGTAGTACGTCTTGCGAATCATAAATAGCATACGGCTGCATTGGAGGCGGGGAGCGTCCCGGACTTGAAGAGTGTTTGAGGCTGGATATCTCTGACGTGGCGGTACTCATGTGGTCAAGGATGTCGTCATACTGCATCCTTCGGGTACAACGTTGCCGTGCTATCTTTACCCCGCATGTCACTGAGAATTGTTTTGAGGCTCTATCTTCTTATAACTGATACGAAAAGATCTACCAGATGGCAAGAGCCTGGCGATCATTCATGTTCACCAGCAGTTCTGCAAGCTATCGAGGTTTCCAGCCTCGGGCCTGGACAATCGACAACCGATCGAAACAGTAGTGAATATGTCAGCTTCCTCACTATTGAGGTTATTGTCGCTTGGTAAAACCACACAGAGAAGGGGGAGTACTGAAGTAGGAAGCTAACCAAATTATAGATGGCGGAGGTATACGGGGCTATTCGGAACTTCTCATACTCGAGGCTATTTTGAAACGTGTTCAAAGGATTCGCGGCCTTAAAGTGACCCCAAAACCAGCCGATTTTTCGATCTTATTGGCGGCACATCTACAGGAGGGTTGATGTCACAAGTACATATACTCAAAGCGGCCTGTCTGTTAGACTTATCGCCATCATGGTGGGAAGGTTACGGATGGCCATCTCTGAAACTATCGAGGCCTATGAACTCTTATCCCAAAGAGTTTTTAAGCGGAAAGGAGCTCTTTGGGAACTTTACAAAAAGAGTCTTTTCGATCCCAAAGTCTTGGCCTCGCTTGTGCAGATGATGGAGGAGAAGACTGGAGATGCACATTCAAAGCTTATAGAGGAAGACGATACCGCGTGCAAGATGTAGGCCGGATACATGATTGTCTGGCTGATACATCATAGCTTCGTCACAACTGTTTGTACAGAAACGTCCCGCATATAAGGTTGCTCAGGTCGTACGACGCAGGGCATAACATGGAGCACGACTGTGAAATATGGGAGGCTGCTGCACCCACTTACTTCGCACCCATAGCAATTGGCCCACCGGGGAGAGCGAGCACCTTTGTCGACGGTGCATTAGGGTGCAACAACCCGATCTACCAGCTGCATCTGGAGGCCGAGCGGCTATTTGACAAATCAAGGCCAGTCGCTTGTGTAGTGAGCCTTGGAACGCCAATGAGATTGGTCCGTCATCATTTGTGGACGACTACGTTGCGCCAGTAAACTTGATCAACAGTATCAAGCGACTAGCCGTCGATTGCGAGCGAAAGGCAGAGGATATGCAAGTCAAATATCGTGGGATGAAAGCAGACTCAACGTTCAGCATGGTCTTGAGTCTGTGAAGCTTGGTGATTGGCATCAGATTGGAACAGTAAGAACGCACACTCTTGCGTACTTGGAAAATCCACATATTGCCGAGTCACTGGATGCTATTGCCAATCTTCTGTCTGGCAAACCAAACGAAAGGCGAATATATCAGCTGGGACTCTTGTGTAAGCGCTTGATAATTCTATTATTGACTCTGACTAACTTGATGATTCAAGCCCTCTCAAACGAAGTTGTTATCACGACTGCCTCTGGACTAACACCAGATCAAGCCAAAGCCGGGACAGCAGACGAGAAGACTGTGTATCACGACTGCCCAATGTTCGGGTGTCTCTGCGTCGCGCGATCAACAACATTGCGCTACACCTTAGATGGAACCGATAGCTACGTTAGCTGTTCTTGGATCCTTGACAGGCCAAAATTTGCGCGCCTCTCGTCGCCTACACCCCATGTCCTGTGGCTCAAAGGACCTTTAGGGTTTGGCAAGTCCGTTCTTGCAGCTGCCATTGTCCATTATCTGACCAAATCTCGACCAAATTCTCGCGTCTTATATTATTACTGCCGGAAACTTATACCTTCTGGGACATTCTTTGTTCCTTAGCACAAACCACTGGATGGGGCGAGAAAGAAGTCTTCCACCTCATGCGCGACTTTCGCATAGACCACCCCAACTTGGCTGAGGATGACAAGTCGTTGGACATGGTTTTGTTGCAGCTTCTACTCATATCGCTGAGTTAAGCGAGAAGCTCTTTATTGTAATCGACGACATCGATTCATGTGAGGCCAGTTGGGGGGCTGTTCCCTTGCTGCTGCAATTCATATACAGAATGAAGAAAAATGTCCAGTCAAGTCTTAACATCAAGATGGAACTTTGACAGTGTTTCACGATTCTCTACGGTCGCTTCATCGCTTCGACACAAGCACCAATTTAGTATCCAGCAATTGGAGCTTACGCCGGCGTTTACTACGAATGACCTGGTGTCCATGGTGAAAAGTCGGATCAACGAACCAGACGGTCCATTCGGTCTGCGGTCTCAAGACCAGCGGGACTCCATCATCAAAACGGTACAGGAGCAAGCCAACGGTATGTTCCTCTACGCTGACGGATGAACTCATGAACGGCAACATGGTATCCCTCAACATTATCAAGGACACCCTGAGTGAAGTCCCGGATGAGATTCATAGAGCTTACGTACCCGAGATCTTGCTGTGGATTTTTGCTGCCACCAGGGAGCTGTCTTGGGATGAGATAAGAGCCGGAATCGCCTTGATAGATGGGCAATACGATAAAGAGGCACGTATAGATGTCGAGGCAGAATTGTTTGTGCGTGAGATGTGTTGTTCTCTGGTGGAGTTGTCTCGGAAGGATGGAGGGATAGCCTTGCATTTTACGCATCCCGCCCTCAGCCGGGCCGATGGTCCTGGGTCTCTGATCCGAATCTCAACAGCCCACACTGTGGTGGCGGAGAAGTTGTTGCCGATGCTGATGTTTCCCGACGCTCCAACCCTTGCGCATGAGAGAGGGGATAGTAAGCAAGCCATGATGAATTATATGAGAGTACCTGGCCGAGAGCTGTACGAATACGCAGTGTCGAACTGGTACCACCACCTCGGAGCCTCTCAAACGGTCTCGAATCAGATTCAAAGCACATTGGTTTCTTTCATCACCTCACTGGCTGAAGTGGCTCGTGGCTGCTTTGTCTCTAGCACAGTCGTCAGGGGCGAGATACGGCGATCTCTCGATTCTAGCAAGGGATGTTGCCACTTGCCTGCGACGCTGGCTGATCAGACACGACGTCCAAGTCAAGGCGGATTCAAAGGAACTCATAGACCGCTGGAGAAAACGTTTCGTTGATCTTATTATTGACTGGTCAGCCGCCTTGGAGGACGATCCAAGCAATGTATACTCCCTGCATTGCGATCTTCTACCTGGAGACACTCCCATTCATGAGCTGGCAGAGAGATTTTCCTACCGGTCTGTCATCCGCTTCGGTGATGATATTATACGCACTCAAAGCTCACTGCCCCCGATTTGGACAAATCACATTTTTGCAGTAGACCATCAAAAGGACTATGCATATTCTTATGAAGAGGGATATCTCCGGTGTCATGACACCGACACGCTTCTGCCAGTCTCCGAAGTTCGAATTGGACATAAGGGTCTTCAACAGGCTCAGCTCTCGCCAGATGGGACATATATTGCCATGTCATTTGCTACATCAGCTGAACCGCTGCCGAGATTCGTCAAAAAGATCCAGCGCGGACTCTTTCTCCAATTCAGAGACTCTGGTGCCCTGGGTTTGAAATGGGATATGGAGAATGTCGGCTACGATATCACCAACGTTATTGGTCATCACCTTTGGGGAAGGGATTTCAAGCTTGACCATACACTATGTCTGGTGCATCTGAATCACGGATCGCCCAAGAAGACGAATCTCTTCCTAAAGTGCCCGGGAAACATTCCTTTGACGTCAAAAGCTGGACTGCACCTCCTGTTTGGCAAGTCGATGAGCCCAGACTTTTTGACTTCTCAAAAGACTCCAAATATCCCATGACGCCGCTGGGGAAGATTAGCCCACAAGACCAGAAGTTTGTCATACTGGAGAAGATTAAACAGCCAAATTTTCGAGACAGCACTCTTTCCAAAGACGCGGAAACGGTCGTTACAATCAAGGATCGCATGGTTCTTCAATATTGATCTCTTAAAACCATGGACGTACGGTCATTCCAGCCAGCGGATGGTATTCTTTATATCTTGACTGTCAGCCCCCATGGTTGATATGTTTTGCTTGTCCAGGCGCAAATCCAGCACTCAGAAGATGACAAAAGCAGCTAACTCGGGTTGGAAAAAGAAACAGTCGAAGCTTTTACCCAGTCTCGGTTGGTATCGGGCGCAATCAAGATATTCGATAGCATACCAGACAGTCGACGGATCTGGCGCGCCTGGAGCCACCGTTGGGCGCAAGACATTTGTCTTGGTCATTTCAAGAGAACCGGCGCATGGCGGCTTTTTCTCTGAAGGATCAGGCTGAACAAAGGCTTGCCATGTGCTTACCGCCGAACTGGATGATTACAGACAATGTACAGTTGGGTCACACGGTTCCAAATCCAAATGAGCCAACCAGCGCTGGATAAAAAGCATTTTAGTAATTTCTAAATGGCTACCTTGAGTAACTTTAATTAATATAAAAAGGCAATACTAATTTATAGGAACTAAGTCATTATTCGCGCCAGCTGCAAGAAGCACTCGAATAATGTCCATAGAGCTAGACTCAGTAGCCGCTTGCAATGGAGTCAAGCCAGCCCTCATCAAACTAGTAGCATTAACATCAGCCTTAGCTGCAAGAAGTAGCTCAACAGCTTCCAGGTGGCCACATAGGGCAGCATGTACCAGCGGAGTGTGTCCGCTCTGCTGCATACGAGCAGCAGTAATATCCTCCTTGGCTGCGCGGCGTAGCTCAAAGGCTTCCCCATGGCCATCTAGGGCAACACGTATCAATGGAGTGTGTCCAGGCGGCGTAACACCATCAACATTTGCGTTGGCCGCAAGAAGTATTTTAATGATGTTCAAGCAGCCGTTTGCAGCAGCGCCCTCCAGTGCCGTCATGTCCATAAAACCGACAGAACCAGGAAAAATATCATATTTGGTGGAACCAGGGACGTTGACGTCCACTCCAGCCGTAAGAAGCATCTTAACGACTGCTACATGTCCATGAATTGATGCGGCCAAGAGGGCATCAGGTCCGATTAATGGCATGCTAGGATCGTCAAGAAAGACATCAACAAGTCTGGTATGGTTACTGGCTGCGGCGACTCGCAGCGCGTCGTGGCTCTCCGTGTTAGAAACACTTCGGCGTAGAAATCGAATCATTGCTGGATGGCAGTTTTTAATTGCCCATGTCCACTGCTCTTTCATGGTCGAAGAGCTACTAACCCACGGCGCTTTTGCAACATGATGCGTTTCTGTCGCCAGGGATCTCCATAACAACCACGTCTTTGATTTTCCTTCCTGAAATTGGGTTGTGTGGGAAAGCCAATGAACTGAGGCGTACCGCAGAAAAGGATGATTTTCTTCCGAATGCATCGATACTGAGGGGCGACCAGCAACAGTCCGAAGGTCGAATAGCTTTGTTTTGCGTTCCGGATTCAGTCGCGAGAGTAGCGCAGCCGTCGTTGAGCCCGGAGTTGCTATTGTATGATGAATCTTGGACAGCGAGATGGAAACCGGCTTCTGCCGGACGGCGATCGTGGTCTTGAAGTCATTGAAATTGAGGTACGTAACGCATATCTCGCCAATTGCGTGGTCGGCCTCGTTAGTGTCGATACGAAAACTTCCCAAGCCAGGTTTGTTGCCTCCCTCGACGAGAAACCTCCTGATGGTCGAATGAGTGAACTGGACTGACCCCGTCTCCTCGCAGACTTCAACCAAGTCCTCGCACCATAAACCGATCCTGCCCATGTCATTATATAAGCGCTCTGGCTGGGTGCATTCCTGGCCAATTTCAATGTGAATAGCCTCTCGTAGTTCGTCAAGTTGCAACGGTCGTTTTGCTACTGCGACCCATGGGAAGATCTTCTGCGCTGCTATAGCATTATGGCGTTGCTCGATCCTGCGCAGCGCTCGCTCGAATATCTCCTCCAGGTCTTTAGGAAGGTGATCCAAAACATAACGGATATCCTCGTCGCTGTGCTGAGAACATATGTCTCGCAATTGAAAAAAAGCCCAGAGGAACCTATCAATAGGTAAGCGGCGAAACGGGAAAAGTAAAGGGATATCATGAGTGCTCACATGCCCTGGGCACCATCTATAAGCTTCATTTTGATGTCATCAACAAGGCAGGGGTCCGCGACAATCAACTCTTCCTCTTCAAGTGCCTCGTTAACAGCTCCTGTGATGTAAGCTGATATATCTCTGTGCAACCATTGACAGTCCAGTGTGAGAGTCTCCATGTCCCCCAGGTACTTTATCACTTCCTTATCAAGGCTCCGGCGGCTTGCTAAAAACAAGCGAATATTCCCAGCTGATGAAATCAGTGTCGATAATTTCTGTAGCAGTTCTTTGCGGTCTTCCTTGATGCATGCGTCTAGACCATCGATCAGAATGTATGACTCTTGTGGTGGTGACATTGCTTCACAAGAAGTCCGACAATATCACTAGGAACTGAGACTGAGTTCAGCTCTCGAATACGGGCTTCCACGGTGGCGGATATCTCCTTTCCCTTTAGCCTTTGGTGCAGGATGGACCGGAGGATGACGTCGGGCTTAAGGGAGTCGATGTTATCTGACTCCACAAAGAAGAAAGAAACCGTGCACGATTCTCTTGTAAGAAGAATGTTCTGGATAATGCTGGCCCTTTTCCTCAATTGTTTCAGTGCGGGTTTTCTTTATCCGGGATTCTGATTACCTACATAGCAATAGTTTTGCCTGAGCCAACTGTACTGTTAGTTAGACATATCACATCCACGAGGCATCGATTAACCTACTTTTCCCAGTGCACCAAAGGACAGAACCACGTTTTTGTTCCAGAAATCCCCGATATTCTTGTGTTTCGAAGATCCAACTCATTGTTCCGGCATATCGCTTACGGATTGCCTTGCGCAATGGGGACATGTAATCATGATCAGACAGCGAGTCAACTAGAGCCTGCCTTCTCTTCCCTATCAGACGTCAGCTTGACACTCAAGTACACTCTTCTTGTCTTACATGATTCGAGCTGGGACCTATGTTTTTCCCCACTTCCTAATTGGTTCAGCGTGCGCTTCGTATCCATGGTGAGCCGAGTTATCACCGATCGACTTCGTGACGCTTTATGCGCTTCTCTTCTTAGGAATTCCTGGTGCCGTTGATCTGCTTGAGCTTTGGCTAAAACAAACTCTTCTTTGATGCTATTGTGATTCCTTTGGATCTCGTCAATATCTGGTTTGAATTCCGCATCAAAGGATGTCACCATCCGTTTGGCGAATCGTGCGCATCCTAAAGTAGCTTGTGTTAGACATGTAGGCAGCTGGCGATGCGACTATTGTTATCCAGGCTGTCTAGACAAATATGCTGGTTTCGGATCCAGCGGTGTCGGAGGCTATGTAGCCGGCCAGATGAACAAAGATTGTCGACCAGGTGGACAGAGGTTCACCAGAGCAACAGAAGCTGTTGACCAGGCCCTCAAGATACCAGAGGCTGTTCACATAGACAAATGCATATTGTACAGGCGGCAAGATAATGTGGAGTGGGTGATTCGCGGGGCAGTACTCAACGATAGATAGTTCAAATACATACCGGTGTGTTGCATCACATCTACCAGATGCTTGCAGCAAGAAATGAGCGATGCATTGAATGTACTTAGCGACCTCTGCAGCCTCGAAGAATCGGGATATAACACTCGGTACTCTTCGATAAGTGGGCATAGATTTCCGAGCTTCATCAACAAATTCGAAGTCGCATTGTAGTACGACACGAAGTTAAGTAGGATCTGACCAGTCTGTCAATTCTCTTCGTTTCGATCTGGACAAGGGCTCCGCTCACTATCATGGTCAGTTTCATGCTTCCCCAGATCAAGGCAGCAATCTCAGGACGTGATGATCCGTAAACGTCTCCAATGTTGGAGGCTCTGGTATCAGTCATTACCCTGCAAAAGCTCTCGACTGATGATAAGAGTGGATAAAGCCTGCTAGCAAAGCTTTTGCCTCTTCTCTATCTGTTCTTCAAGTCCAGCTCGGCCGTGAAAACGATTACAGCATCTGCGTTAGGAATATTTTCGCGTCCACTCATCCCACTCAGCTCATTGCGTTGATCATCACTCAAGATGGCGTCTTCGAGACATTGATGGACGTACACATCTTTGGTAGTAGACACTGAAGAGGGCGTCGCCAGAGCCATGACGTCGTGCTTAGTCCTGGCTCGCTTGGAAGTAATGCGCGATGAGAGCTGTAGCGGCTTTCAGCCCTATGCTAGTGGTCCTTGTGGAACCGTGGCTGCCTTGACTGTGTTGAAGGTAAGATGAGGTTGTAATTTGAAATGACGTTGGCTGACATGCTGTAGCAAGGCTGAGCAAGTCACGGGATTTGCAGGTCATATGGCTAACCAGCTTTGAGTGGACCCTAAGACAACTCTAATATTACTCTGGGGCTATATCTCAGGCTGACTAGGGGGCGCAGCTCTCTAAATGTGCAGTTTGCAGCTGAATTTTAACCTGTGAGATTGGTATGCAATATACGCCTGCTCTAAGCTGACCGAATGGGAGTTCCTGAATATTCTAAGTCCAAAATACAGCAGGCCGTTGCCATATATATTCTCTTGGTTCTATAGTATAGATTTAACTTAGAGCCTTCTCTAAGCTTAATATCCTATTAAACTGCACTTTGGGTTAAGATTGGAAGGTACACTGGGCCTACAATATACATAGTGTAAATACAAGCGCTAGAATAGCAAATAGAAATGTAGAATAGATAAATGCATATTATATGACTAGTCTAAACATAATTAGGTACTTAGGCATAAGGCCATCCAAAAGAAAAGGGCGGTCTGTAGAGAAGACAGTCAATCAAGCATAATTCAGTTAATTAGAGGCACCCTGTGGTTCAACATTAACCAGCGTACGGCTAGACTTAGCAGATAGTAAATGCAGCAGATTCTCATTCTGTGAGTCATGATACAATTTGCTTCTGCCTGCACTGGGCAAAGCTGTTAAGCTTGGCGCTGACGGTGATTTGTCGAAATTGTAGGCAGGTGCGGGATCACGCATCTAATTGAGGCGGCTGGAGGTAGGGAATCATCAATATTTCCCAAAGTCCCTTTCGCACAGCCTTTTAAGAGGGTCGTTGTACTGGACCAGCCCTGCAGAGGCGGCTGGAGGTGGGGAATCATCAATATTTCCCAAAGTCCCTTTCGCACAGCCTTTTAAGAGGGTCGTTGTACATACTGGACCAGCCCTGCAGAGGCTCCACATGCGTTGGACAGTAAATAACAATAAAATCTCACGATGCCCAGCGACATTGTTCGCGGTCTCGCCAGGTCACACTGTCTGGACACGGCAGTCAAGCCCACAC
Source organism: Stachybotrys elegans (assembly GCA_020746835.1). Lineage (NCBI taxonomy): Eukaryota > Fungi > Ascomycota > Sordariomycetes > Hypocreales > Stachybotryaceae > Stachybotrys > Stachybotrys elegans. Next base: position 65,098 of record JAGPNK010000038.1, on the reverse strand, counting down.
CGTCACCATGAAGTTCAACAGCCTCTCTTTATTGGCAATTCTTGCCCCTGCCGTCCTCGCCAAGGACGCGACCCGAACCGTGACCGCGACGTCCATCACCTCGTCCCCCCGCTCGGCCTCGCCAACCTGCTACGCCGACTTAAGAGCAGGACTGTGCGACTATAAGAAACCGGACCCTCAGAACCTCATTATCTCAAGCATGCAATTCTGCATGGCCTACTGCGAAGCCACCCCCGGCTGCGAGTTTTTCATCTTCGGCGGCGGCGGTTTCTCTAGAGCCAACGACGAGGCGGAATGCTGGATCTACCCCGGTGAGGAATACGACGAGGAGGCCTATGGCGACAGTGACAGTTGCACAGGCGAACCACTCTACGTCCAAATCTTGCCCATCTGCTACGACCTCCCGGCCGAGATGGAGTACTGCGCCAGCACGACCGACATCATGTGGCCCTTTGTCATTGACGAAGTCTGCGGCTACCCGCCGCCGCGCGACGATTGCGGCGACGACAACTGCGGGCCCAGGGTCGACGCTTGGGAGTGTCTGGACTTGTGCGCCGAGGCCGACGAATGCAGCTACGCCGTCTTTGACCGCACCAGCAACAGCGGCATGGGCATGCCATTTGACTTGGGATACTGTTGGATCTACAATACTGGCGCTTTTGACCCGGATGCCGCGGGGACGTGTGGACGGCTTACAGAGCAGTACGTTCTTAAGAACCCGTGCTTCAAGGTCCCGGGGTCCTCGTCGCCTGCTCCATCCTCTACCGCGTCGGCCGGGTCGTCCACCACCTCGTCAAGGTCGTCCACCACCTCGTCAGCGTCCCCCACCACCTCGTCCGCAGTGTCAACTGCACCGGCTGAGCGACACTGCCAAGCCGAATTACTAGCAGAAAGGTGCATGTACGACATGCCGGACCAAGAGGACCTCATCGTCTCAGATTTTGATTTCTGCATGGCCTACTGCCACAGAAGTTCAGACTGCAACTATTTCATTTGGACAGGCGATATGACACTCTCGGGCGTGCATCAATGCTGGCTTTACCCTGGCGAGGAATACGACGAGCGCTCTGGCTCCATCGGTAGTTGCGGCGAATTCGTCTACGACAAGCCCCACACCTGCGAGGGCTACCCAGCCGAGGACTACTGCGCTGTCCCGGCGGACCTCGATGAGTTGGTTATTGCCGACATGGTCTGCGGCTACCCGGCGCCGGACGACTGCGGGGACAACTGCCAAGTCACGACTGACGCGCGCAAGTGTCTGGACTTGTGCGCCGATGCCGACGAGTGCAACTACGCCGTCTTCAACCCCAGCAGCGCTAGTGGCTTGCTGGAGGATTCGGGAGACTGCTGGATCTACAGCAACGGCACGTATGATAATACTCTTGTGGAAATGTGTGGAAGCAATATTTCGCAGTACATCTTCAAGAACCCGTGCATCACGCTTCCGGATCCCTCGTCGTTTGCCGCATCCACTACTGCGCCCACTACTGCGTCGTCTGCCGCATCGTCTACTACCGTGTCGTCTGCTATGAGCTCGGAGCCAGCCCCTCAGGGGAGCCCCGATACAGCTGCTGATGGCGAGGGTGGCGACGGTGAAAATGCTGCTTCTGCTGCTGAGGTCTCGATGGCTGTCATGCTGGTTGGCTTTGCGGCGCTACTTTTTATGTAAATAGGACTTGGTCTAGATACTTACAGATTAATCATAAACGCCTAATCTACATGACCTAGCGATAACCCCCTTCTTGATGGGCAATAAATGGTTTGTGGATACGCTGTTTAACATCCTCGCCTTGGTGCTGGTCCTCCCACCGAAGCAGATCGATGCGCTAACGACGTTATTCCCATGTCTCGAATGCTGATTTAGAGTTCAATAAGACTGTCCGACTTGCTGAAGATCATGAGCCGCCGGTGGATCCCAGCGAGGATCATCACCCCAGCCAGATGCCGAACCAAATGCTACGTGCCTCGGATGCCCACGCAAGAGCCAGTCTGTTGACCTACTCGACTGCATCGCGCTGCTTGCGAGCTTTGCATGTCTTGCTGCTGGCGTCGCTGCCATCTCTCCACGTACGAGCCTGGCCTGGAATTTGGGCTTCGCTAATCAGCTCATTATTCTGGGGTTCCTGCTAAGCATCATGGGCCTCTGCTTCGGTCGCATCGCACACATGGCCTTCCTACGCTTCGAGGCACGCTTCGGCAGATCGCAGTTGCAGAACTTCAACGCCATCCTCACCAATCAATTTTCTCAGCCGTCCACGAGCCTCGGGTGGTGGCTTACTATCCTGCTGTTCATTTGCTTACCGCTTGGCCTGAGCGCGGCGTACAAAGGCTTCATCGGCGGGACTAACAGCCGCCCTCTACAGTGTACTGCCGGCATGTACGGCATCGTGGCGCCTCACGATATACTGGATATGGGATCTACCGGCATCAGCCTCATGGTTAATGCGACTCTGCCCCTGTTCGTTACCCAAGGGCTCCGTTGGACTCCATCTCCTCTCCCTTCCCTCCCAAGGCCATTCGGCTTCAATCTGCTCCTCTTGTCCAATACTTCTACTGCACTTTTCGACACCCCCAGACAAGAGTATACAAGGAGGACTTTCCCTCAACGAAGAAAGGAGGATCGATGCAGATGTACGTGGGACAGTCACGGTAGTTGACGAGTCGTTCCAACGACTTTCGAGATGATGCCTCTTACTGGGAGCCGTACTATGAGACAGGCGATTTCGATTGGATTGACCTCTTCAATGGTTGGTCCATATTCTTCCTCGCGAACTCTAGTTCGGTATTCCTCGCAGTCGTACCAACTTCCAGCCAGGAAGGCTCTCTTCGGTTCGAGGAGAACGCTTTCAAATTCAACACCACTCGACGGCAATGCCGAGGTACTTGTTCCATCACCGCTGCCACGGTAAGACTCCTTGCCGGTAGTTGCACTGAAGACGTGCTGCCAGAGAAGCACCAGGGTATATTCACCCAGTTGTATCCAGCCTTCAGCACATGGTACATTCCCATGCTGGCCGAATTCCTTGGCATCTTCGACAGACTGGGCACGGATAGTGATTGGGCCTTGCCAACGTTCACCACCGTCGTTGCTGCCATGTACTGGTCCCGCATGACCTGGCTGAATGGCTGGATCGAGCCGGGATCCGCATTTGCCCTTGCCAACCAAGACTATGACGAGACGCATTACAGCGTCACAGACACGACAATATCCATCAAGCCGACATTGCGCGCGAGCTGGCCGCTTTATTTTGTCCTGGCCGTCTATCCTCTCCTAACGAGTCTACTGATGTTGGCCATCTCAGTAATGAGGAGCACGCCAGTGAGCAAGGGCTTCGGCATTGTCTCTATCCTCTCTGGGATTCAAAGAGACAGCGTCGCCGCACCCCGACACCCCATCTCAAGATGAAAGATAGAATCAGAAAAAAGAACAAAAACATCCCCGCGGACAAGCCTGACCCCGGGACCAGAGAGCGGCATCCCCATGCAGAAACAACCACATACGCAGCAGCCCCGGCGTGTCCCGCCAGCCAACCACCCGCGCCCTTACAACATAAACCAGCGCAGAGGACCCTCGCGGCCGGCCCCGACGAGCGGCTTGCAACCTTGCGAGTAGCGCGGTGGTGGTGCTGCTCTATCTTTACTGGAGCAGGCTTAGCTGGGAAACTGGGGATCTCCCTGTGTACGTTCTTATAGTCTACTCGACCATACACCGCTATTTGCTCTCTGCTGTATACCCCTGGTTTGTTGGTGATGATGATCCTAGTTGATGTTTGTGAAACCCATGTCTGTTTCATATGCGCTGGTCACACCTCGCATAGTCATGTCGCAGGCAGAGTAAGACGGGTGGCATGCGACACCAGAGTGAGAGTGCTTTCCACAAATACTATCACACAGCTGAGAAGTCTATCCTTGAGGGTAGGAGCAGTGAATGAATCCTCCGACTCTATTCATGCTTGAGACTCTACTTACCATAGCCTCGCCGGTATAGCAACCTTCACTGTGTATATCTCAACAAAGAACGAGATACGCATGATCTCGGCTACATCTGGTACGCTAGTGAAGTTGTGCTCAAATGGTGTATGGGCGGATAGCGCGGTGGTATACAAGTCTGACTGGACTTACAGGTCCTCAGTTCCAGTGCTCGAGACATCTAGTCACGACATGCCGACTTCTCGCTCGGGAGGTACTGTATCAGAGGGTTAATTCCGAGCTCAACAAGGAGCATAGCAAACGGCTCCTCCTCGCACTGCTTACCGGATTTTTTGAGACAGAGTTCCAGTGCGTCGCAGTTTTCTGTGGTCGATGTCGTGGCTAGGAGGTCTCGGTTCTTTTCCACCAGTGCCCTCACCATTTTGGGATACTCATAATCCTCGACGTCGTAATTATCAGCCACATCCTAGCAGTGCGAATCTACAGCCTTCCAATATGCCTGCTTCAGGTCGTCCAGGTGCCATGTGTGGTGTTCCAGCTCGAGCAGTGATTTGAGCTTCTGCTGGATGCCAGAGTCCACTGCCAGTGCCAAGAGCGAATGGTCCTGTTCCTCTTCCTTTAGCCGCACGTCTATGTCAGCTCCGTATTCGATGAGCAGCCGCGTCGTCTCGACGTTGCAGTCAGAGCAGTGCACTGCCAGTTGCAGTGCCGTGCTACCTGTCTCTGTCTGTGCGTTGATGCACCCTATCCCGCCATGCTTCAAAATAGCCTTTACAGCCCTCACATCGTGTCCGCTCACAGCGAGATGGAGAGGTGTCTCGACAGTGTCGGATCACCTCCATTCTCAAGAAGAAACTCCAAGACAGAATTCTGCTGCCACGAGGTTGCCAGGTGCATAGCAGTCCATCCATCGTCTTTGGCAAGATTTGGGTTGACTTGGGCCGCAACAAGCAGCTTTGTGGCCTCCAGACTGTCGGCGCTGGCGTGAATCGCCGTCCATCCAGTAGGATATCTTGATTTCGTTCTCGAGAAGCACCTTCAAGCTCTCTGTGTTGCCCCAGTATGCGGCCAAGAATGTGGGATTTCCTGTTTGTATGCCCCAATGGGATATAGACCAGTGACTTCAAGGAGGCCCCCTATAATAATAAAGATAATATTAGATCGATAGATAATAATTGGTTAGAAAATTTAACTAAGAAAAGCTTAATACTTATAGCTATAGTAGATAGTAAAGTTTTCTAGCTACTATAATTGTCTAGAAGATGCTGCTATAGCGTTAGGCGTCTGAATATATAGGAAGGCTTCTGCGATGTGGCTTCGGCAAGTGATGCAGTCGGGCCTGATAACATACGATGAGGCTTTGGCGAGTGACGCAGTCAGGTCTGCCGCGAGACGGCTTGTTCCTGTGCGGCCAAGAATACTGGCGTCAGCGAGTCATTGTCTTGGGCGTCGATATTGGCGCCCCCTTCGAGGAGGACCCTCGTCGCTCCCGCTCTATCCCAACGGGCGGCTACGTGCAAAGCTGTTTGTGCCTTACTGTTCAGCACATCCACTGAGGCCTTGTATCGCAAGAGAATACGGACGTTTTCCTCGCGTCCATACTCGGCTGCAGCATGGATGGAGCTGGAACCTTGAATCCGGACAGCGACGTCAACCCCTGAATGTAGAAGCAAGTCGACAGTCTTGGGCGACCTTCCTGCTGCAGCCTCATGCAGAAGCCTCACCTCGGTCCCATCGTCGCCCTTGGAGACTTGGTAGTTGTCCGCTGATTGCTGGCTGGGACCCAGAAGATATTCAAAGGCGACCGAGGCAGCCTGCTTTATCGCCCAAGACAGTTCCTTCGTCAATATTCCGCGCCCTTTACTGCCTATGAAGAACTCCCGAACGATCTGCAAATTATTGGCGTAGGGTACGGCCATGATCATCCCCCAAGTGGTCAATTGATCCGTGGCCAAGAAGATGCCGAACCGATTGTGGGCAATCCTTCTGGGCAGCGAGGTGCAGCGGAGTATTGCCAAGGCTATCAAGAGAATTCGGGTCCGCGCCGCTCGAAAGCAAGACCTGGACAGCCTCAGGCCTGGTAACGGCCAGATGCAGCGCTCTCTTGCCCGTCCGCGAGCATGCCTCGATATCTGCCTTATTTTCGAGCAGGAGTTTAATAGTGGTCATGTCACCTTTCCTCGCCGCATCGTGCAGAGGCGTTTCCCTGTCGGCATCAGGAGCGTTGACTTTGGCTTGTCTATCGAGAAGCAGCTTTGCCACCTCATACATACCATTCTCGGCTGCGTGATGTAAGGGTGTCTTTTGCTGCCAATCGGCTAGGGTGACGGAGGCTTCTGCATTGAGTAGAGCCTGTACGACTCCCATATAGCCCTTACCCGATGCCTGGCATAACGGCAACCTGTCTTCCCAAGTCGTATCTGGCGATTGTCCCTGTAAGCCGTACCACACTGTGAGGAGCTGTCCGGCGTTAGATGCAGCTACCAGAATGCGACCGGGGCATTGCTGATCTTCCATAGACATCAGACAACGCAGGGTTTCGACATGCCCCCAGCAGCAGCAAGCTCTGCCGCCAGACTGTAATTCTCCTTCTCCATCCGATCTCGGTATCGCATGAGTTGCTGAACAATCTGGATATTCCCAGCTTCAGCGGCATACTGGATTGCAGTCCGGCTTGCCTTGTCTTGCATAGTAAGCAACTCTTCCAGCTCGGCACTTCCTTCCATGGCAGACGTCGCGCGGGTGCTTCCAGACCTAGCAGCGAGATGCAGCGCCGCACAACCGTCTTGATCGCAGACTTGGGCGAGGTCTTATGATACCGAACTCTCGACCATGGCAGGACACATGAGAACTGCGTAGTAAACGTCGTTCTGCTGAAACTATCTTGGATTGAGACATTTGCCTCCCATTCGAGCAGGAACTTAATCGCCCCTTCGTGGGCCATACTCGTAGCGATGATGAGGGGTGTTTGCCCATCATTGTCTTGTCTATTTACCAAACTCGGATTGAGAGTTCTCATTTCATCCTTAGACTCGCCAACGCCTAGGAGCGACATCATGATAGTGGTATGACCCCCGGCCGCCGCCATATGAAGTGGTGTCTTTCCTTCATTGTCGAGTGCTGTAGAGTCATCCAACAAGATGGACAGCAACTCAAAACTCTTCAAACTACCCATGAAAGCTGCTTGGTGAAGGGGATGAGATTTGGACATTACCGATGGCTGATGTAGTAAGTATTTTATTCTCTCTGCGTCGTCATTCACGATGAGACAAACCAAACGATAAGAGGAAACATCGTCCAGGAAGATGTGTATCGTTCCGAGCATCCGCGACGCACTTCAAGCTTGTCAAGCTCCGCGGCATCCACAAAAGACCCGGAAAGCTTTGCGACGGTCGTGAGGCCAACATAGCACGCCATATGAAGAGCAGACTGAGGTTGGATCACAATGCTCTTCTCCTTGGCGGGACGTGGCTCCGTTTCAGTCATCTGGGGATCTCGTTCATCCTCTTCAACCCGCTCGAGAGGATTTTCTGCGTCGCCATGACAGAGCAGGTAGATTTTGAACCATATTTGCCCGTGAGGGCTTGGAGAAAGTTGGTTATCTCCTTTATCAGATACTCGTAGGAGGAGGAGTCTGGGACAATATGCAGGAAGTGAACTGGCCAGAACCGACTAGTAGTCCAAGAACTCTAGCCTGGGTTGACGGTGGCTGTGCTTGCCATCTTTCCAGATGATGTGTGACAGAAATTGGTTACAAGTCTCCCCTGGAATAGTCTGAACTTCAGTCTTGCTCGTCTCTGCCTCTGCCTCGGGTTTGTCGTTGGAGTTAGAGTTGTCTTGGCCCGAGGTTGCTTTTCCATCATCATCATCCCCTTATCATCGGAACTTGTGAGTACAGACTCAACATAGGTAAGGTATACCCTCATGAGCTTGATATGATCTATAAGATCGAGCCTGCGATGTTTCGATTCAGCTCCGTGGTGAGATTCTTCTTTGCAACTACACTGTCGATGCGTGGCTGGTTGTTTGCCACCGTCACTATGCCAGACATATGTTTTCTCAAGTCGCTTGCCATATCCATGGATACTCTCCCAAGGAAATCGCTCTGATTGTTGTCGCCTGAATATTTGGGATTATTGATCTCGTCGCCCTCGTCTGGGTCTTGGAGAAAATTGCTCTGATTGTCATCATCTGGGTTTCCAGGATCATCGATCCGATCATCTGCATCGAGATTGATGGCATTGGCGACGGCAAGTTCTTCTAAGCAAAGTGGTCTCACAGCCCACATTATCCACGAAAGAGTCGAAGAGATCCAGAATAAGACATCTGGATGTTTCATGGCAAGTGCCAATATCTCCTGCTTATAGAAGTCACACTCTGTCTCGGGGCTCGGCTCAATGCGGTTGCTAATAGCATCCGCCGTAGTTAAGGGAAAGCTCTGGAACAACAAGGAGAGATAGTCGCTGACCGTCTTTAAAGAGCCCTCAAAAGACATAGCTTTCAACACCACTCTGCTCTTGAGATCAGTAACAGGTCCGTGCCCGAGCAGAACAGAGCCGTATCCATGGTCGAGAAGGCTATCGAGCTTGGCTCGTATGAATCTCTTCCGGTACTTTGTGTCCTTTTTATGCATGTCCAGCAGGTGCGTCTTGGAAGTTACAAGGTTCGTAACGGGGCCATAACTGCTCGTCACAAACGTGAATCTTGTCTCATGGAGCAACAATCGCTGTTGTAACTCTTCAAACCACCACAGGCGTATGTTCTTGGGCCATTTCTCGTAGTCATATATGACAATCAGAAATTCGAGATGGCTGGAGCAGCAAAGCAAGTCGTTGAAGAGAACACACAAGCTCTGCTCTGTCCAAGCATCGAGGCGGATTAGCTGAGTAACCATTTTTCTAACTGAGTGAAAGAGAGATGGCCGCTGGGAGAGAACTTGCCTCACATAAGAAGCAAGTAGGGTGTAGAGGCTTGCATCCTGCCCGACAGCGGGGTGACGGCTATCCAGGAAAATAACCTGTGACTTTTGCAAGGTTTGTTAGACAATCACTTTGAGTACCGCCGTTTTGCCACATCCTCCCGGCCCAACGACCTGAATGGAGTTTGTTTCGCTGGTGCTCGTTGAAGCCACGCTTTTGAGAAGCGGAGCGTATGTCTCTGAGGTTGATGAAGTCTTCGTACTGCTGTAGCGCTCTGGTCTCGTCCATTATACAGTGAGATCGGGAAAGAGCCTGCAAGGTTTCAAAATACTGCCGCATCTCCGCTTCTGCTTCGTATCCAACGAAAGTGCCTGGAGCCGTATTAGAGATGCGATGCACACCATGATGGATTTTGTATGTATACGTACCGTCGTTTCGATTCTGATTCAGGCTAAAATGATCTCTGAAAGATTTTAGATTATCAAGATTATCTACTCTACAGAGCAATATGGTCTTATAGTTGGACTCCTGCCTCACTACCACGTCTTCGAAGTTGGTATCAAATATCCCAAGCTTTCCTATTACCTGGTTCTCACGGTCAGCGTTTCAAAGCCAGCTTATGGGCTCTCGGCCTTGTGAGACTTTTCTTACCGGGTGATCGGCAGATATGCCCTGCCCCTCAATGAAGTTGGCAATGGGGTACTTGGCGGAGAACCTGTAGAAGAGATGAGAGAGATGAGAGACTGTGCTCACGAGGGCAGAGAATATCTGCGACAGCTTGCCGGGGAAGGTCGTCTTCGAGGCCCTGATCATGTCCAGGAGAACCTCTTCCCACCCTCTCTTCTCATCTGAGCGATGGGGTGTGGAGAAGAAGACCTGAAATCGGTTACAACTTAGGGATAGAGGTATGGGAGAATATCCACAAGCTTGGAAATGTGATAGGCAGCTTCATAATACTTTGGATTCATGTTTGCAAGTATAATCGCCTGTATCGTGTCAGATCGCTCTCGATACACATGATGCAACACAGCTACCTGTTTGACCACAATCCCGCCGAATCCATATCCGGCCACAAGGATCCTACTTCGAGATCCATCTTCACCCTCAGGAGTGGTCCAACGAATGAAATCCAGAAGATCCAAGGCCTCTTTCTTTATGGAGGCCGACCAGAATGAGTTCGGAATAGAGATCGAGGCTGTAGTGGCGACGAATGCCGCATCGTCGTCTACTACATCGAGAGTACCACCTACTCCGCGACCTTTCATTTCTTCAATTTCCACCTCAGCGCCAGCCAGGCTGGGAAGTGGTTCTTTGATCGCATTACCTGCCCTTTCATTGGCGAAGATAGAGTAGGATAAGACTCGAGCTTCCGGCAACAGTTGATCAATAAGCTCCGAAGGAAGGAAAGTAGTCTTATTTGTATCCGGGCGAGGAGAAATTGACGAGAACGATGCTTTAATTACAAGGCGATGTCAGCGATCGGGTCCAATGTACGCCAAACACACGGCATAGGAGATATCCCTATGTGAATTTCCATTGCTTGCCCATACTGTCCGTAGACTGTTAGTTCGTCATTGTCTCACGAGGTGTCCGCAGAAGGGTCAGATATTGGCTTGATGCCCAACAAAGTCTTTGTCCCGCTGCCTTCCTGGCAAAGCGCTCTTGAAAGAAGAGGGGGGAGCCTACGCGCTCGACTTGTTTGGCAGACCACACCACCCATTACGTTTACGGGCATAAAGAATTAGCCAACTTGGGGGGATCAGCTGGCTTCTTGAGCTAACAAGGACGCACCTCGGGTTTCAAAATGACAGCTCCACCGCGACTGGAAGGGCTGGACACAAGCGGCGTCCAATGAGAGGAAGCGGCGGCAATGTGATATATGCGGCTATCTGTGCATGTAGTTTAGCTTTGCAAGAAAAAAAAGGATGTCATGGGACCTGCCCTGCTCTCTTGATATACCTGTACATAGGCTGCGAGTCCATATTCCGCTGGCCATCGGGAGACAGTATTGTGATGTATTACAGTCTTTTTTGTGAACCACAAAAAGCAACGAGCTTCCAGACAACAAATGGTAGCCACTAGCCATCACATGCAGAGATGATTAATGCCCATGGAGGGCTGCGCAAAGTTGGAGGTATTCACAAGAATAGATCAAGTAAACATTGATACGATATATAAGCTTCTAGGTACAAACCTATTCTGACCCATCAGTCACCAAGGCTGTAGCACCGAGCACGCCCGTCAGATGCCGAATCGTCGCGTTGTTGAGATTGCCCTCGTCCACCTCAGCAAGTTTGTCCTCCAAATAGGGCGCCAGTGTTGCAGCGCGGGTGTACTGATGCTCTGGGCCAGGCGTGATGTATATGGGATCATTGGCAGACGACTGGCTGAAGAGATCTCGCATGCCCTTGACCAGATTGTAACGAAAGTCTGCCTTGGCGTCGATCCTCACTCTGGCCATGAACTGATCCGTGTCATTGTGCCGAACGAGCAGGACAGCAGCTCGGACGTCACTGATGAGTCCCGACCTGGCCGTGCCATCATCACTTCAGTGCTTGTGCAATAGATTATGACGCAGATCAAAGGTGAAAGTTCCCCTTTGCCGGGCGGTAATGAGAAATCTCGGAGTGCACAACCCAAGTTAAACCAAGGGAAAGAACGGGTGTTGGGCTCTTACTCAGAACCGGCCAATATCGATGCCAGGTATAGGGAGATCATCACTGCTCTCTTACGCAACTTCTCATCTTCTACGGCCTCATGCCCATGATTCCATGCACGTACGCCACGTTTACAAACTCGTATTGCTCATCATTGCCCTCCAAGGCCGCCCGCCGAAGCACAACAGGCACCTTGGGCTCATCGAGACACACGATAATGTCGCCCTCTGTGGTGTCAGTCGCAGTGAAATCCCGCTCTGGATTGGGGTGTAGTGGTAAGAGGCTCCTGAGATATTCATTATTGGATATCCATGCATTGTGCAGCTTAGATTTGCCTCCCGGGTTGTAGCTCTCAAGCACTTCGGCAAGATTCTGCCTAGCGAACCTGTCGCCTCAGCAATAATCGTAAGCCGCTTGATAGGGTATACACTGATATCCCTGACCATGGTCCGCCAGAATGCGGTAAAGGCCGGCTTCCCCCCAACAACATCCCGGCCAAGGTACTGATCAAGCCATGAGAGTGGAAAAAGCGAGCTTCGGGAGGTTGTAACCCCAAGGTCGTCCATGTCAGCCTTCCAGGTGGGAGGCAGACTCCCGCACTTGTTGGAAATGCGGCCGACCGGTATGCCTCGAACTCTGAGCCGTTTCCCGTCCGCAACCTGGCATGGTACGTTCTGTCGGCGTTGAAGATGGACCTTTGTGCGAAAGGACAACCCTCCCTTCGTTAGCAAAGTCACAACTCTACAAAGGCAGACCATCTGTAGGAACATTGTTGAATTTTCTGCTCATCGCCGTTGTCCCCCATGGATTCTGGCATACAATGTCCAGATTTCGCTCATGTTGGAAAAGAGTTGGCACGGCGGCACGCCGTACTCAGGTCTAATGCCGACAGTGTCCGTCGCCATGCCCAGCAGCCCGTAAATCATGCGGCGGGCATCAGTTGCCATAGTCTTTCGAAATCGAGCAAGAACGTCCATTAGCTTGGAGTCGCCTTTGCCAGCGCGCAAGTCTTGCACGATGCGGCGCTGGTAGTCGATGGCCTGGACGCCAGCAAAGACATTAGCCGTCAAGGACTCCAAGAGGGAATGGGGAAGGCGGCGTGGAGGGCATCTGCATATTCGCTGTCGCCGAGAAACTTGGTGACACCCTCCCAGTCCAGGGTGTGGCGCCCAGCAACAAGCTGGATCTTGGGCGCGAGCGAGAGCTCCTGCATGACCCAGAGGCTCTTCTTATGGTAGGCTAAGCGGGTTACTGAGCTCAAAGCTCAGTTATGGACTCTCATCAATGTTCTCAAGTCCCTGGAAGCGTTTGTTCGGGGAGACAAAACTGTTGTCACTACTCTTGAGTCACGTATAGCATGCCAAGCGTTTAAAGATCTTCTAGAGAATTGCAGGCAGAAGTCAAGTAGTAGATGGTTCAACCATTGGGATTAATTGCCGATGATTTGTACATTGGATAACTACATGATATTAAGGTGACCAGCTAATCTGTGTACAGTCGTACCCAAAGTTACTCTGAAAATCCTGAAAGGACAGGTTTATGCACTGCTCAGTATTTAGAAGACCACCTCAAAGACGTACATTACTTTTGCAAGCATTGTGACCCTGTCCAGTCAAAAGCATGCGACATGGAAATCACGAAGGCGGCATCTAAATGGAATAGATATTACCTGAGCTCCCTTAACTTGCACGAGCATGGCGCTCACGAAAGGCTTGGGTCACCACGCCCGTTTATTCGGGTCTTGACGGCAAGAATATCTCATTTCCTTAAAACAGGCAGCGCAGAGAATCTTGAACAACATGGTTTAGCAGGTCATATTCAAGTCTTTTACAGTATATGCCTGCTAAATATATAATAAAACACATCTTAGGCACCCAGACCAAGCTCCTTGATGAGAATATCAGCCGCCTTCTCGCCCACCATAAAGGCCGTTGCGTTTGTGTGGGCTGCAACATTCTTAGGGCAGATGCTCAGGTCCGCAATCTTAAGCCCTTTAATGCCATATACACTAAGCGTCTCATCAACAACGCCCTTAGCCTCACGGGGCGCCATCTTAGCAGTGCCGAGTGAGTGCCACGGGGTAGAGACACGCTTCTTGATAAACTCATCAATAGCGGCATCATCCTCGGCCGTGTACTCGTGGTCAGCGAGGGTATCACTTGACACAGCCTTGTTGTACTCTTCGGCCTTAGCCTTAGAGTTGGCGGAGTAGGCCGGCATCTTATCCTTAAACTCACCGCGGAAGATGTTAAGGCGGCGGGCAACCTCGCGCTGCTTCTTATAAGCCCAGCGGCAGGTGAGGAGGTCGATGCTGTTGTCGTCGTTGAAGAGGCCCGCGTCAAAGTCAAGGGGGTCGTCAACACCGGGCCCGGTGATGTGCATATGGCCGCGAGAGTATGGGTAGGCCGTGAAGACGGACATGGAAAAGTGTTGGCCTCCCTCCGGGACGGGCTCCTCGCCGCTACGCACGCCTTGGTCAGCTTCACTGTTGGCATCAGAGGGAGTCTTAGTCTTACCCCATAATCAGCACCATCAAGGTCAGCGGCCGATCGGCCTGGTTCTTGAAGTCTCGGTCCCAAACCTCCTGGAACTGGGGGCCGAGGTGGCCGAGGTCCTTATCGTCCGGACGAAGCTTGCCGGTGCCCTCGAGGCAGTTCCAGCCAGTAATCTTATCGCCCCTCTGAAGCATGCCGGGGATATCGAAGGTGCCCGTGATAATACCATCAAGCGTCTCCTCGGCAGCCAGGTCAGACTTGTACTGGTACGTCATGGTGTGGTGATCCTCGTAGCCGTCGCCAACGCCCGGCAGGTCGACCAGAACGGGGACGTTGGCGCGCTCCAGCACATCCTTAGCACCGATGCCGGACCTTTCAAGCACCGGGGGGGTGCCGCAGGCGCCGCACGAAACGACGACTTGCTTGCTGGCCTTGATGGTACGGGTAGTGCCGCCAGAGACAAAGGTTACGCCCGAGGCCCTGTCGCCGTCAAAGGTGACAGAGACAACCTTGCTCTCGACGACGACGTGGAGGTTGGGGTGCTTACCATCCATGAGCCTGGGGTGGAGGTAGGCATGGCTCGCGTCCTGACGTTGGCCCTGGGGCGAGATGTATCGCTTGGCTCGCTGCACGGCGTTTACCGTTTTTAGGTCGGAAATGTCGGGCTGTTCCTTCCAGCCCATCTTCTCCGAGACATGGACAAACGTGTCGGTGGCCCTGGGAACAGAAAAGGTGCCCTCGGAGATGTGGATGGGCCCATCCGTTCCGTGAACAGCGGTATCGCACTTGCCATGGTACGTCTCAAACTTCTTCATGTAGGGCAGCAGCTCGTCGGCGGACCAGCCGGGCATGGCCCACGAGTCAAAGTCGGAGCGCTGGCCTCGGCTGTACATGAGAAAGTTGACGGCGGAGCCGCCTCCCAGGACCTTGGCTGTGGGGACGATGGCGGGTCGGTCTCCGAGGAAGGGGGAGGGCTGACCGACGTGAAAGGTCATTGTCTTGCTTGTGGGCATGAGGTGGGAGAAGAAGAGGAATGGCACGGTGATGGTCGGGTCCTGGTAGCTGTTGGGACCGGCCTCGACGACGAGGATGGAGAGGGAGGGGTCGGCATCGGAGAGTCTCGACGCGACGACGCATGCCGCGGTGCCACCTGCGAGAATCACATGAGAATTTCCTTCAGACGAGTGGTGAAGAAGACGACAACTCACCTCCGGCGATGATGACATCGACCGACTCAATGTCGGCGGGGAGCTCAGTGTAGAGCGGCATGGCGGGCAGTGACGAGGTGAGAAAGAAGAAGTAGGTGGCCTGGAGTTGTCCTCGAGGGGTCCGTGAGGGGGGGGGGATTTTTATAGCAAAGACGGAGTTGAGCTGCGTAGACGCCAATGAGACCGGAGCGGGGTGAAGCGGCGCGACTCTGCGGTCTACGGAGCATTGCAGACGCGCCCGGCTAAAGAACAGGGCAGTGCAGTAGCAGAGTAGCATTGCTGGGCGTCTGTTGGTTGGTATGGCACGCATCTGGCCGGAGGCCGGAGAGGAGGGGCGCCAGCGAAAGTGGAGGGTGTCAATATAAATAGAGGAGCCCCTTGGAGAGTAGTTGGTGCCATCCAGTCCTCGAATCAGTCGACTCTGGGCTTGTGTTTGCAGATTGACCCAAACCCTACCCCAAAACGAAGGCCCTGCCTGCACGGCAATGGCTCCAACAGCACGGTGAGTCCGGTCCCCCGTGCCGTGGCCCCCTCCTGTTCTGATGACCGAGGCGCGTAGGTTATGAAGCAGCAGATGGGTAAGTAACAAGCAGCCGCATGTGCAAAGGCAGAGCTGACTTGGCCCTGACACACAGCGGGCCTGCGGTACGAGTTGGACGGCGATCACGAGTATGACTTTGTCGAGGGCGTCCTAGACGGCCCAATGGCAGACGGTAGGCTTGAGACATTCCAACAAGGCCCCCTCTCGGCTGGCCAAAGCTAAGCTCGTGTCCAGACGTCGCGTCCCTGGCCAAGGACCAGTCGTTCTACTACTACTGGCACCCGGACACCTTTGAGCACATGGCGCAGTCGTTGAAGCAGCTCGACACGTACCTGCAGACGGACGGGCCATTCGACGTCTTGGTGGCCTTCTCGGCAGGCGCCCTGCTCGTCGCGCTACACCTCCTGAACAAGAGTAAGAGGGGCGAGCCGCTGCCCTTCCGGTGCGCCATATTCATTTGCACGGCTGGGCGCCTGGTCGAGGCGGCAAAGGCGGCGGGGCTGGACCTGGGCCAGGACAAGGAGCAGCCGATGCGCCTCCTCGAATTGCCCACTGTGCACATTCGCGGGGCTAGCGACCGAGCCGAGCCGACAGGCTCGCAGGAGCTGGCTCAGTTATGCGACCCAATGAGCAGCCAAACCGTCGTTCACCCGGGAGCCCACGAGTTCCCCAAGGCCGAGCACCTCACCCAGGCGGTGCACGCCATACGCAAGGCCGTCGCGCCGTGAGTGTTGGTCTGGATAGATACTTGGAATTTGGAATGAGAATCGAGGAGGGGTAGGAGGGGAGGACGAGCCTCGATAGTTGCATCGGCAAGGGTGCCCTTGCCCGGGTGTGTATATATCAGATAATGACCTGACAAGGTGGGTAACGGTCTTTTCACCCTCCCATGGTTACCGCCCCTGCATGGTCGTACAAAGTTGGTCTACATCTACACAAGGGGGAGCCTTACTCAACTTACTGTAGCATCGGATGCGGAGATCATCTTACTGTACCCATGCGCGCGCGGCGTGCAGAGAGCCGTTGGTCTTGCCGATGGGCGAGCGGCCGCTCCGCCAGCGCCCGAGGCGAGACCATCGTGAGCCTTGGGCCGTAGCACATTGCCGGATCCTCGATACGCTCCCGCTTCCCGTTGTTCGCAATGACTGCGTCAGCGGTGCCCCCCCGCGCTGGCAGGACCGTCGTTCTTCTGGGAGACAATGACGCAGTGGGTGCCTCCTTTACCGCCCGAGGCTTCCGCGTTGCTGTTTGCAAGTCCTGCCCCGAGGCAGAGGCCCTCGACAAGGCTTGGCTCATCGTCGACGTCACCCCAGACGGCGCGCTCTCGACCTCGTCCGAGCTCCAAAGCTTCGAGACGTCGGCGCCACCCGACGCGCTGTTTGGCAGCGGTCTGGTCGGGGCTGAGCTGGCCAGCAGGGCAGCCTCGCTGCAGGCGGCGGCCAAGTGTCGCGTGCTTCACATGCACTTTTGCGCCACGTTGAAGCAGTGCGTTGAGGTGGTCCCAGGGGTCGGCCTGGGGCCTCCGAGCCTCAAGTCTCTGCAGGATGGCCTCTCCGAGGCTGGACTGTCGCCCTGGGTTCACCCGCTGGACACCGAGGACGTTCGAGGCTGCGAACGGCTGAACAAGGCCGTTCGGGACCAAGTCTCTGCCCTCGCGGGACAAGGCGTCTCGCCGCCGAGGAACGCCCAAACTCTAAGGCTAACGACCATGTTTGTGACAGGCTGCCGGGGGCATCGGGCGAGGCATAGCCGTCAGCTTTGCCGAGGCGGGCGTCGCCGGGCTGCTGTGCGCCGACATTGACGAGACTGGCGCGGCTGACACGGCCGAGTTCTGCAGGACGCTGGCCCTCAAGCCCGGCTCCAAGATTGTGTCGGTCCGTGTCGATGCCCTCGACATGTCATCGGTCCAGGCCATGGTTGACTACGCCAAGGCCGAGCTCGGGCGCATCGACTACTTTGTCAATAGCGCGGGCATCGACGTCAAAGACGACTACCCGTTTGAGGACACGCCCGCCGAAGACTACGAGCGGGTGACGGACGTCAACGCAAAGGGCGCCCTCTTCCTGCTGCAGGCCGTTGTCAAAGCCATGAAGGCGCAGGAGCCGCTGCAGGTCGACATGGGGAGAATCGGGATGCGCGACTTTGGGCGCGGCTCCATTGTCCTCATCTCCTCGGGCATGTCGTTTGCCCCCATCGCCAACAAGACTTCGTATATTGCGTCCAAGCACGCCCTCTTGGGCATAGCCAGGGCATGCGGTTAGTAAAAAAATTTTTTTTAAAAAAATTGATGGCTCCAGCTGACAGTTTACGGTTTCTCCCAGCCTTGGAGACGAGGTACGATGGCATCCGGGTCAACTCGATCAGCCCGGCCTGGGTCCGGACGCCCATGTATGAAAACGACTGCAAGCGAAATCCCATTACCCCGCACGCCGTGCAGAAGCTGGCGGTGACGCGGCGGACGATCGAGACGGACGAGGTCGCGGCGGCGGCCCTGTACTTGTGCGGGCCGAGTGCCGTGTCCATTACAGGCATCAACGTGGCCATGGACACCGGGCTCGGCCTCGGGGCCGGAGCTGCGCTCCAGTAGTCGGCGACCATGTCACTGCAGGCAAATAGACAAGTTTTACAAAGTGACCATGAAGTGACGTATAAACTATTGTAACTAAGAAGACGGCGAAACCTCCTCCTCGTGGCCGTCATCGAGAGCCTTGACTGTGAGATCGGCCCGCTCAAGCTTCATCGGCAGCATGCAGCAGAATCCCAGTCCCGCTCCTGCCACGTTTAAGTAAAACACGCGTCCGACGTTACGGACGACAATCTTGGCAATGGCCACCCTGGTGTCGCGGCCGAGCTCTTCAAACACGTCGGATCTCACGCCGTTGATGGTAGCCTCGATGACGGAGTGTGGGAGCTGCGGGTATGCCGCCGAAATCTCCTGGGTCGACTGGATGATGAGGACCGACGTGGAGATGCCCAGCGCAATGGCCAGCGAGGACATTTGCGCGCACGTCATGAAGGCCGACACGTCGCCAACGAGCCGGCGCGGCACCTTTACCTGGCCGACGGTGAATCCCAGCTGGATAATCATGCCGACGCCGCAGCCCTGCAGGACCATGAAGCCGCACATGGCCCCGCGAGTGGTGTCGTAGCGGATCGTGGTCATGAGGCCGGCGGCAACGAGCATTATGACGCTCGCCACCGCGTACCACAGCTTGTAAAAGGGAAACTTGGGGAACACGGGCCCGAGGGGCCCGCCGAGGACGAGCATGGCGCCAATCAGGGGCAGCGTCCAGAGGGCGGCCTGCAGCGGGGTGTCGTCGTAGGCGAACTGGAAGAGCAGGGGCAGCGTGTAGATGGTGACGGTTACGTTGGAGATGGCAATGGCGGTCCAGCAGAACAGGAGCACCATGTCGAGGTTGCCGACAAACTGGAGGGGGAAGATGCGGTCCGTGGTAAAGAGGCACAACTTCTGCTGGACGCTAAACGCCAGCCAGACGACGGCGGCGGAGACGTAGAGGGCAATCATGCGCCCGCTGCCCCAAGGATACAGCAGGCCGCCAAAGCCGAGGATGGCGACGATGCAAAAGACGCCGGCGAGGAAGAGGGCGGCGCCAACGTAGTCGATCTGGCCGATGCGGCGGAGCACGGGGCCCTTGGCGCGGGGGGGCACGACGGGCGGGATGTACCAGAAGAGGGCGGGCGCGGCGGCGGCGGCGATGACAAGGTTGATGTAAAAGGCCCATCGCCAGGTGGCCGACGAGGCGGCAAAGGCGCCGCCGACGAGCGGGCCGAGGACTGCGCCGAGCCCCCAGGCAATGCCGACGTGGTTGAGGTAGACGGTACGCTCCGTGGGCGTCGTCATGGCCGAGACGATGTTGATGGTGCCAACGTAGATGCCGGACCCGCCGATGCCGGCAATGGTGCGGCCGACGATGACGGCCTCGGTGACGGGCGCGGCGCCGATGATGGCGGATCCCACCTCGAAGACAGCGAGGCTGATGAGGTACAGCCACTTGTTGTCGAAGAGGTTGTTGACCTTGCCCCAGAAGGGGTTGCTGCCCGTCTCTGTCATGGGGTAGGCGGCGGAGATCCAGGGCAGCAGCTCGATGTGGCCCAGCGACTCGATCATGCTGGGCCGCACCGTGGCGATGACGGTGTTGTCGAGGGCGTAGAGGAACGTCGACGAGATGAGGGCCACGACGATGAAGGCCCAGGCGGCGCCCCTGACCTTGCGGTGGGCCTCGACGCCGGCGGCACCACCACCACCAGCGTCATTGTCGCTAGCCTGGTGCCCGGGCGGCGGGATGGCGGCGACGACTGTGGCGTCCTTAGCGTCGTGCTCGACGACATGGGTGGTGGTTCGGGCCTTGCGGGCGAGGTCCATTGTCATGCTAGCTGGTAGTGATTGAGTCGTTGCAGCTGCTACAGGCAAGTAGATGATCCTTTTCTAGACACACTTTGCAGTGGTGAGAGTCTTGGACATGGATGGTTGAGAGAAAGGGGGCAAAAAAAAAAAAAAAGAAGAGGAGAGGCAAAAAGGACCATAGAGAGAGGCCCAGTCCCCCGAGTCGGGGGAAAGCGCGCACACGTGTTGTTGGTCGTTGGTCGTTGGTCGTTGGTCGCCCTAACGGTAGACTTAGTTGAGGCTCTCCCGGTCCCGCCCCGCTGCCTGCCCCACAGAATCCGCCTCGGGTATCGAAATAAGCTGGCGGAGTGTTATTTGGGCGGAGATATCGCTATACAAGGAAGTTGGGAGGCGGCCAGGGTCCCCCATGTACTGCCGTTTGCAAAAGTCTCGGGTAATCCCCCACATAGCAAGGCCGCTAAATTACGTGAGACTTTGAGGCTCGACTTTGCGAGCTCTCCAAGAGCCGGACTGAGATAGGCGACTGCCCATAGACACGGCCACTTCACCTCTGCATCAGCCCATCCAATGCTTTCCCTAGCAGATCAGATAGCCACCAAGCTCCTCTTCGGCTCCTGAACCCGCCCCTACGGCTGGTCCCTGAAGCAGCTGCTGCTCGCCTTCCTGGTCCGCCGTGTCATCCAGTCGTTTTGTGCATCTCGTTTTCATCTCTCGATGAAGATGTCGCGGGCCACAAATCAGCAAGTGATGAGAATGCGCAAGAGGTCACATATCGCGCGCACAAGTCGTACTCAATTTTGCCGGATAATGTCATTATCTTCGATGCTCGAGACCCTGCTGATCAATACCTTGGCGAGCACGATATCGACATTATCTAGATCCGTCGAACAATCTGGCATCTCGCATTATTGTCCTTGTCGGATCCATCGAGGATTGGTCTCGCGTTTACCTACCTCTCGTCGCGTAGGGGAAACATTTCTCGCTTCGCATTGAGCCACGGGTTTGGAATTCTGACAAAGGAAGCGATATGGCAGCGCCTTCATCGGTGCGGGATCGATTGAAGGCCCGGCTGAACGAAATCCACCTAGGAGAGCAAAAATGGGCATCAAGGTGTGGACGAGAAGACGCCGGGATCTCGACGGCCCTGGGTAGGCCAGAGCATCGTAGGGAGGTAGGTTACTATCCATTGCATTCACCAATAACACATGCAATACCTCTGCTGTTTACACCTCACACTGCACACACTTTTCCTCATCATAACCTGTGCAATTAAAGAAAAGGAGTGAAAGCACGACTATGTGAGGATAGAAGAGAAGAAAGAAGCGCATTCTGTTACCGGGTACTCCCATTATCACTTGTAGGCGTGAGCGGTCCAGGCAAATCGAAATAGCATCATGATCGCTAGTGAAGAAGGATTGCTCAAATCACCTAGGGTGAATTAGGATTGTTATAACAAATATCAGGATGAAGACTGGAACTTGGCATTTTTGTGTTTGATTGCCGCTGTAGAAAGCATTGCAACTGAGGTTCGCAGTCACGATCAATATTGGGAATTCTAGAATGACACCAAAGGAGCTGTCTAGTACCTATATGGGCTTGTATTAAAAGCTGCAGGTATGGCAATCAGTAGGTTTCGATTGGATTGAGGAGGTGCGTTGTTAATCCACCTCGCTGTTTAAATAAAAACCCATAGGCTCTCAGAGGGTGCACAATTCGAGTCACCCGCAACTCTCAACCGAGAATAAGGCACGGCCCTTGTGCTCAGGCTGCCCGTCGGAAAAGACAAGGCCAAGAATCTAGACCTCTACCGCTGCTGCTGGTACTATAACCCTCCAAGTTAGCCTGTCAAGTGGTGCACCTTAAACAGCGCTAGACCTGAAGAACATGCTTTCAACGGTTGCCAGCAGCTTGAGAGACCTGTCAACACGTGCGTGTGGACCGATCTGTCTGCCTAAGACCATGGTTGTATTGCCCAAATACCTGGACCTTTTGCCGAATTTGGAAGAGACTGCATTAACTGCACTTATGGGCTAAGTAGCGCTTGTTTTGGCCGTCCCCTAAGCCTGAGGACAAACTGCCACACAGCTTGCCAAGAGCGCAATCTGCATGCTTAGTTAGATACACACAAGCCACATATACGAGCTTAGAAGTCCTCGAACGCCTACCCCTACTCCCTGTCAAGTGCAGCAGCTCCAAGGTGTCAATCTTGGACCTATGGTCATTACCGCCCTCGCCATTCACTATTCGCGAATCGACTCGTTGACAAGCTTGAAGGCGCGGGTCTCGAGCTCGATGTTTCCGTTTTGCCAGAATATCCACGCAAAGATATACTGGTAGTTGCCAACTGTGAGGATGGACTGGATGACGAGGTTGCGCGCACGGATGATGGCACGCCTTGGGTTCGGTGGTTGGTATGTTTCCAGCCGATCCCGCCGTCTTGCTCGTGCAGGCAAATGATGTTGTCTGTAGCCACGGGGTCGCCGTCCTCGTTGAGCCAGCCGTCAAAGTACTTGATCGTGCTTAGACAGTCGCATCCGAGGGAGAGGTTGTTGCGCCAGCATCGCCTAGGTCGAAGGCCTGCCGCGGTGGAAAGGACTACGAGGGTCTGGACAGAAGTGAGCAACATCGAACAGAGCCGTGGTAATGTAATGGCAAGTGACTCACCTCTTAGGGGGCCGTCATCTTACTGACGCTTAACTTATAGAATACTGGACGACCGTCGTACCAAACGTCGTGGAGCGTCATGCCCTTCCGGTAGTTGAAACCGACTCTGCCAGACCACACAGTTGTCGTCCATCACTGCAAAGCTTGGCCCCTCAGCTGGTGTACCAGTGGCTTCAAGTCCTCGCAAGGTTATTGCTCTGCAGCCCCGGATAGTACTCATTCTCGATGCAGTGCGGCATGGAGCGTCGGGGCTGGCAGTGTGGTACGCCAGGCCGTCCTTTTCCCATCCGTCGCCAGTGGTCCAATGCAGACAACCTTGTCCTCGAAGATGTTGAGAACGGGGAGATGGGCAAGGGGAAGGTATACTAGTTGCTCTTAGTGTGGCAGTGAGCGCACGCGCGTACAGGAGCCCTGGATGAACTTGTGTGTCCGGGTCTGAGTCGCACTGAACGATGCAATCCTCGGCAGGTGGAGGTTCTTGATCGCTTCAAACACTGTAGGGTCTTTGAGCATCTTCTGCGCAGGGTTCCGCACCTCATCTTAACAGCATTGTCTGTGTAGGAACGTTGTTCATTGAAGAGAGAAGTGAGTCTGCTACGCAGGTGGGCGGGAGCCCTATTTGTACATCTGTGCGGTCCCACATTCCAACACATCTCTATTTGCCCCAGGGTATTAGCCTGAGTCCTCCCTCCGGACTTTGGGATCGGCCTATGCAAAGACGAATGTTGACCGTGTGGTGACAATGCGCTTCATCTCAGTCAAGCTGTCCAGACTGATGGCGCTCTCGCAGAGCGTCCTCCGTTCTCATCAGTCCAGACTATATCCACAAACGGCCTCTCCGCTGGGGTAACCCCTCAGCCTCTGCATCGAGATACGGCAAGAGTTGCGTCTTGGGGGCTCGCTTATGCTGACGTTCTTGAAGCGAAAACGGTAGTCTTGGCCATGCTTGCTGCGGAGCATCTTCTTCAAGCATCCCGAGGCTACGGTGGTCTCAGGAGGGGTGATGGGGTGCAAGGTGAGTCGTTAGTTTAGTCATGACAGTCACCTCGGCCCAGGCAAGAAAGGGAAGAGAAAATTCAACCGCCAGAACCTGCTAGACTTAAATTTGCAAAGCTGAAGATACGAGAAAGAGGTATTATGTGTATACAGCATGCCACATGGTAAGTCCGCTAGTATGTGCCTGATTGGCGCCAGCTCTCATCATATTGCGCCGACGGGCGTGTAGATGCTAGAATCCAGCGCGAAGGGTGCGACGGACTCGACTAACGCGGGCTTATCTGGGCGTGTGGCCGTAAAGGCGTCAATCCCAGTCGTATACGCTTGGTGTGTCCAGCGTCTAGAGATAAGCAGCGCTGATATCGTCAACACTCACACGCTGTCTGGAAAAACGGGAGTCAGGTCTGTGCATTCTTTTGTAGAGAAAATAGTTAGATTGGCTCCCTAAAATGTGATGGCCTAGAAAAGACTAACTTTCTTACATAGGTCACTCTTGTATATTCTGTGCCAGCACACCCTGATTCAATATATTCGGCATCCACATGTGTCTAATAATAAACCCCCGATACAATCTTCAATGGCAGTCTACTTGATGCCCAGAACCCTCTGCCTTGGTGCTGTTGATCTAGTAGAAGGCATGCTGGGAGCCATGCTCTCCGCTGACTTCCCGCTGCCCTTTGTGATCTCGCGAGCGCCATCCACGTGAACTTGCCGCAGACGATGAAACTCGCTGGTACCGAAAGGCAGATTTTTGGGATCCAATGCGGCGACATGAGCCTTTGAAGTCTCGGGCGTCGGCGAACACGGCATCCGAGTCGGCGGGATTCGCCGGCGGGCGCATTGGTCACGGAGCTGAGCGGACGACTCATTGGGGTGTGCGGCCGTGATTCCCGCGGCGGGATGAACTGGGCCGAGAACCATGGGCGGGCAAATGGTCATCAGGGAGAGAGCGCTGCCTGTCTTCTTCTGAGACTCGACAAAGTCCCAGGCTATGCGCTCGGCAAAGGTTTTACTGGCCTGGTAGCCGTGGATCTTGCTCCTCCAGGGCCGTTCATGGGTTACAGGGTTCCAATCATTCTCTATTGTAACAATCAGAACAACACTTTTAAAAAGGAGGTAGGTATATGGCCACCACATTTACGTATTTGGCCACCCTTGTGGCTAATGGTATGGCTATACTAGGTCAGGACTCCAATACCGCAAATTTTGCAGGGTCATTGTCAGGGCTGCCGACAAAGTAGCTAGCTACAAAGGTCAGGATCCAGGCTGCCAGCAGAGATCATCAAGGCTACCGGCAAAGATCCTTAAGATCTGGCATCTAACAGTGGCCCTAACCTTCGCCAGTAGCCCTGACAATAACCTCTGCTGGCAGCCCTAACCTTTAGCAGTGGCCTTGATAATGACCTTTACCGGCAGCCTTAATAATACCCCTATTGCAATAGGCAGGCTATAACAAGTTGCCTTACTAATATACATTATTAGCGTCTTGATAACCCGTAGCCACATGATAGTGGGCTGGGGGTAGCCAAATACATAAATGTAGTGGCCATTTACCTGCCACCTTTTGAAAAACGTGTGCTTGGTTGCAAAGTAAGATATGCCATGAATTCATACCTGTCTAGCTGTACCTGTCTCGGGCTGTTGAAGGGGTCAATCACAGTAGCAAACGACAAAGTCACCACGACGCGTTTCACCGAGGGCGTCTTCTCGACCGCCTTGAGGATCTCGGTCGTTCCCTTGACGTCAGGATCAAGAAGATCCTTCTGGATGTCTGGGATAGTGAAGGTGAAGGGGGATGCGTAGTGGATCACAAAGTCTACCCCGTCGAGAGTTTCCGTCAGCGTCGGGGGTCATTGTGTCGGGCACGATGATCGTCTCCAGGGACTGTCCAAGAGACGAGGCTTTGAACGAACTGGCCTTGGCCTCAGATCGGAAGGCTACCTTGACGGCGTACCGGGCTGACAGGAGCTGGGCGGCGATGTGTGACCCCACGAAGCCGGAAGCTCCAGTCAACTGGGGGCCATAGCCAGCATTATACTTGAGTCGAGTGAATGCGCCAACATGTCGAAGAAGTGTGGGAGAATCCAACGCGTAGTGGGAAAAAAGTGTAGTAACAAAGAACTTACGAACACTTTGCCCTTAGACTTTGGCATTCTGGACAGAATTCGTTAGTTGTAGGGTATTGCGACACTGCAATAGAGGCAATAGGAACTCCCCTCTAGGAGAGGGAGTTTTTTTTCTTTTTTCTTCTTCTTTTCCTTCTTTTTTTTCGAGACCAGCTTTGAATAGACACAGGATATTCGAGGTCTAATGATATGAGTTTACCACACGGCAAGTAAGCGTATGGCGCGTGTTGCTGAGCCGTTGTCCTCCAGACGCGCTACACGCCGGGCATTGGGGCGAATAAGATTAAATAATGGAACATGGTACTGGAGTCCCAAAACAGGGCCTGCGGAGAACGCTGCTTGAATATTGGGGGGCACTCGTTCATTGTGAATATAGTGTAGAAACATATCCAATAACGACTTCCAATCGATTTGACCAGTGACAACTTTGAAGGGTCGCGTATGACATGGAGCCGAGATCGACCCCGGTTGGAAAGACAGCGCAAGTACGCTCCCGTTCCAAGTCCGGCTGCGTCACCTGCCGGCGCCGGAGGAAGCGTTGTGTCGGCGGCGAGCCCGACTGCGAAGCCTGCCTGCGGCTGAATCTGGAATGTGTCCGGGAGAACAGGCCAGCCTCGGTCAAGGAAGCCCAAGCGATCACAGCAAGACCTCGTCACATGCCGCGCTGTCCAGAAGTGGGACCGACCTGAGAATAGCCTTGCGGGTGGCCGCCAACGACAACGTCTCATACCCACGACGATGCCATCCGAGGAGATCCATCTGGGATCGGCACCCATACACCCATCGACGCCGACCAACGCATCCTCATTTTCTACTACATCCACTTGTTCTTCCTCGTCTACGTCCCCATGGCCATACACTGCGAGGCCTCCGCAACACCATCCTCGCCTGCTCGTCGGCGCACCTCGCAAAGAGCGCCCCCAGCGTCTGGCCCCAGCGCGCGCGTCTGCTCCTCCAGGACCGCATCTCCCTGTTGGGACACCTGAAGGGGACGTGCTCGAGTCCATCATCGTGATCCTGCTGCTCGTCGGGCTGGAGGTGCAGAACGGCGAGCGGACGCCCAAGCGGATGAACCAGCCGGACTGTGCGCAACATCATCCGCAAGCACGGCGGGAGGAGGGCCTTTGCCGCGCGTCGTGGGAAGCGGACTGCATCTATCAGCATTTTCTGTACCATGATGTGATGAGTCTCAATGGCTGAGGTGGCGGGAAAATATGATGATGATGATGATGACGGCGAGTCTGATGAGAATCACATGCTGTACTCGGAGAACTCGCAGTCGTTCGGGATGCAAACGCACAATTCGTTTCGCCCAGCGCCAAGAAGGGCCATGAGAGGGAGCGGAGTGGAAATGCCGTAGGCCAGATTCCTGCGTGAAGATGACACCACGAGAGCAGCATCGCCAGGCTCAAAAGCACATGAGTATCGTCGCCGTAGCTCTTACAACTCGATCCACCCCTCCTCGACCTCTCTCGAAATCTCTACCTCATACAAAAGATCCGCCGCGTCCCCTAGACAATCTCCCCTTCGACACTCCGAAAAAGATTCTTCCTCGAGCGAGACATTTCTTCCATCCAGTTCGATCTTTACCCGCACCGACATGGACGAGGAGGAAGAGGGCTCTGCTGTTCTCCGCCGCGACGCTCGATGCCGTGACTCGCCTTGACCTGTTGCCGAGACGTACCGCCTCGCGGCTCTGATCCTGTTGTACCGCCGCCGCCAGCTGCCCGTCCGCGCCACATCATCACTCCGTCGAGCGCATCCCGGCCGGCAACGCGGCTCACGTCGGAACACCACATCATGCAGTGCGCGGCCAAGCTGGGTAGAATTCGGAAGAGGTCCCGCGTCATGAACACTCAGCCGGCGGAGAAGTGCTCGGGGCCGTTGGAGGCAGAGGTTGAACGGCGGGGACGATTGGGATGGGACTGGGTTATAAACTTGGCGTAATGGTTTTCTATTTCATCCATTCACGCTTCTGCATTCGATTTTACAATAGAGTAGGTGCGTGCAGTGAGAAAAAAGAACAATAGTATATACAAACAATAGTGGCCTTGCTACCTACAGGACCAAAGAATAGAGTCAAACTACAAAGGGATTATCAAATAACATTACCTATTAGCCAGAGCCAGAGAACAATAAGGGGCAGCAGCAGCAAGTGCAAGCGTATATAGTCAAGGTGACCTACGGTTAGCGGACTGGCCTCAATGTGTATACATACCGTTCGTCGGCTCTAGCCCTTACGTGTGTTCTAACGAGGCAAAGGTACGAGAGTAATGCGCCGAGGTCAGGATACTGTCTTACATACCACGATTCCGGCGGAAGTCCTCAGGCGACGAAGAAGCATGTGACGGCTGTGGCTGCGGATGGAGCCGTGGCCGCGTTCGGCAAGGAATGCGTGATCGAGGCCTAGCCCTAGAATAGAGTTCGAGAGATGCGCAGAAGAAAGCCCTCTCTGTTGCATGCCTCTCTCTTTCTCTTCCTTCTATCCACACTGTCACCACACAATTAGCTCTCCGTTGCCGACGCAGCAACTTGATAGACAATACCAACGGAAACGCCGGGGGCGACCCCCCAAGAACAGCCTGCCGAGGCCACACTGCGTTCCATTTTACACGACGACTGTATGCCCATTCTACGCAAGGGCAGCCTGACATGGCCTCGTTGTTGTTTCTCTCTACTGTTTACGACTGCAGGCGCCACCCCTATTGTTTATTTGCTCTCTACTACTTACACCTCACTGCACACTCTTTTGCTCATCATCATACTCATTCTACCGTGTCTTCGTCACTGCCGCAACGCCGTCTCAACCATAGCTGCCTCCAGAAGCTCCTCGTCTAGATGATGCTTCCCAGCCAATTGTACTGACACCGGAAGCCATCAAATAACAGGGTCATCTACGCCCCGCGCCAAAAGACGAATGTCCCTTTACCATGCCCCTTTACCATGCCCTTTTACCATGGAAGAAACCACAGCTTACCACTCCGATCCTCGTCCAATCTCGGCTCCTAACGTATCCACCAGCACTTTGTTGGCAAACAGGTCGCTCGAAATGTCACGGCTGTTGGTCGAGTATTCCAGACGGACGTGTAGTGCCAGTACTTAGCAGCGCCCCACGCCGACGTAGGCTAGGCACAGCACCACGTCAACACCCTGCTCTTCAAGGCGTGGTAGTCTCGCCTATAGGCTAATGACCCAGTCCGGGATGGAGAGCGGCCGGCCGGCTTTAACGGCGTGGCCGCCAGTGTTGGACCTCGGACTTATCCGTAGTTTATAGTAACTAACATGGCACTGCGAATAATGACCGTCGTGGTGACAAGTTCGTCGCTCAACTCAGGATAAGAACTGATGGCATAGAGTCATGGGACAGGCAATGGCATTCACCGATCAAGGTTCATGCAAAGTGCGCTAGAAGGATACAAGGACCGGAGCGCTTCTAAGCTATTGGAGGGCAGCCGCAGAAAAGGGGCTCGACTCTTACCCGACAATAATGCTAGCAGTTCCGCCCAGATAGGCGAGCGCGATTCCCTGAGTCGAGAATCCGTACTGGTTCGGATACAGTCCCGGCCGTGTCATTCAAGATGCTCGACCCCAGCATACACGACGACCGGGTAGCTGAAGAAGCGGAGGGACCACATGACGGGCAAGGGGCGGTTGGGACGGGATTCGGGCCACAGGCTCAGCTTCTGCCTGTAGGACTTGTTGTATACCTGGTCTGATTTGATGTTGGAGAGTTGTCTGGTGCTGCGGATATGTCAAGTTTCTTTCCTCGCTGCTGGACCTGGCCTGGCACTGTTAGCACGGCTTTCTAAGGGTGCAGAGATGGGCATGTTGGGTGATGAGGTGGTTCTGTCATAGTTAGCCTCCTCCATGAGGAAGAAGTAGTAGACAAACCGTGGCTGACCAGTGATGTTGCAGAGAAAGTTCAGTAAGCTTACAGAAGGCAATCCTGAAGAACGGAAATTTCGAAGAATCCATTCCCCTTTTTCCGTAGTTGATGAAGCCCGCCAATGTGGGAGCGCTTTCCCGCGAAGGCCAGGGCAAACCATACAGGGAGATATCGAGGTCGTTCGTGGACGAACCACTGTGAGATATGGTCAGCTTTCACCTGCGTTTTAAAAATGACATGACCATATCATACAATATCGGTAATAGAAATCTCGCAGAGATTTAACCGGGCCCGTAAAGATGCCATGCAGATCTTATTTGCAAGATCGGACCCCAGGCAGTGCGGCGCGGCGCGAGGGCCATAATAGCCTAAGAATAATGTTGGGAGATTGAGAAGACGTCAGACTCACCACGATGCCAGCCAGGTAGACTGGGCGCTTTCCATACTGCAAGCAACGGCTTGTCTAGGCATTTGATACAGCCAGCGAGTAAGAACTTGGGAATTTTTCAGCTTCTCTTGTCCGAAATGACTTTGTTGCTTGGATTAGAACGGGACACCGAGTCCTGTGATGGTTATGCTAAGCATTAGCCGAGATTGGCTTGGGACTGAGTAGACGGTTGTCTATGGGTGTATCTGAGGATTTTGTGAGAGTCTGATGAAGGATTTACTTTTGGGGAGGGAATAGCAGTTGCTATTAAACAGGGGCTTTAAGTTACTTACACGACCGCAAATGACGCAAGCTCCGCTGAGAGGATCATTACACGGTGTAGGAATCAAGACGATATAGACACCAATCTGTTTGGAACCTTGCGACAGTCTAGAATCCCCAGGTAATAGATCCGGCTGAGGGTTATCTAACGCCAAGTGTAGTAGGACAGGGCTTGGAGCACAAAGATGCGAATTGAGAGCGCAAGCAGTCATATTTGGAGTCTAGGAGATGTTCCTTGCCTGTATCTCAATTGTGTGGAGCTTCGCTTTAACGCTGAGGTAGAAACTCATAAGCGATATTGGTTGATATCGGATGCTATGCAGATAGTATACATCTAGACACTACGATTATTTGACTCGCATGAAAGTAGCGCTAGCATATCTGATGTAGAGAATGGTGCATTATTATTAACATTAACATCTCACGACAACCTTGCAAGACGCTGGTAGGCGCTGACCTTAGTACTGTATATTCGGGAGCCGGAACAAACAGTCGATCCATTATAGTTCATAAGCATGTACATGGGGAACTACGGCCAAGGGGACTCCTATGTTTCCTCGACCACAGTGGGTTCTCTTCCTCCTTCTGCCACCAAAATGGTTTGGGAAGCCATGGCGAACATTAGTCGCAAGATCCTCTCGGACGCAATCTCTAAGCAGGCTTGTCGATCCAGAAACGTTCACAGGAATTACCAATGCAGTCAACTTTCTAGACCACAGCGGCGTTCTGACTACCGATGAGGTCGAGATTAAGACCAGACGGTTGAGTGTTGAAACTGTTATGACGGCGTTTCTGAAGCGAACAACTATTGGACATCAGGTTGTGAGTTAATTCAGCATAATTGGATCATTCTCAATGAATGTCTCTGTGTTGTTTCTAAACGAAACCTGACTTTCAGTAAGCTCAACTTGGCGACCGAGTTCCTGGCGGACTCGCTCTCGAAACGGCGAGAGCCCTCGATGCGCATTTCCAGGGACGAAGACACTGTATGCCAATAACCGTCAAGGTGAGATAATATGTCATCAAAAGTCTTTGCCAAGCACAGTTCTTTCTCATAAAAATAGGAACGTGTCGCCATTCGAGGCCACGTATCCACCATCCCGGCAGAATGCGTACATTGATGCGCACATTGCTCAGCTACTCAAGGATGCTGGGGCAGTTATACATAGCCCCAGTTGATCATGGTGAGTTGATCCCAGCTGACACGCAGCTCACACACTCTCCCTCGTCTTTCTGAGCAGCATCTCGACTGCGGCAACATCCCCTCCACAAGCTCCTCCCCCGGTGGCTCATCTGGCGGTGAAGGCGCGGCCGTGGGCTCCGAGTGCTCTGTCGGGACTGACATAGGAGGTCGGCAAGCTTCTAATGCGTACGGCTTCAAGCCCAAAGCGCTTCGGAACCCAGCCCTACGGAACCTAGCCCTGCCTTGTTGGATCATAGGCGGTCAGGAGTCGATCCGCGGGTGCGTAGGTCCGCTGGCGAACTCGTCATGGACAACTTGGTCGATTCGAGCGTGTGCTTAAGCAGGAGCGGTGCCGCTACCGAGGAAGATTGAGCTGTCTAAAGATGGGTTCATGGTGGGGATATTATACGATGATGGGTGAGTGGGTGCATCACTTGGTGTTAATAAGCCCATATGCTGACTATTTTGAAAGAACGGTTCGACTGTATCTCCCTGTCCTACGAGCTTTGAAGACGCTGCAGCAGAAGCTCCAAGCACAAGGCATAAGAACCGTGACCTTTGAGTCATTCAAGCACAGTCAATAATCACCTCTGCTGGGAACCTTGGATAATATTTCTTTAAATAGGAACATTATGCAATCTCATTCATTTAAGATCTTCATTACTGATCTCCCAAACCTTGGCAAAAAGTTCTGGAGCCACCTTTCTGAACGATTGTAAGGACTCACGATTAAGGACCTCAAGCTCAAGGTCCAGTTCACCGATTCTCTATGTCAGGACCGTCAGAAACTGACTCAAATGGACACGGTAAAAGTACCAACCTTAGAAATGAGCTTCTCGGCCCCGTTGCAGATCTTGGCTTTCCATATTTCAATCTCCTGGACCTTTTCTTCGATAACATCATCCGGTAAGTCAATAGGGCATAGCCCAGTGACCCAATGTACACCAGGAATAACGAAAGCTTGTGATACTTCATTGTAGAGGGCTGTTGCCTTGGACGCGATGAGGAACCTGTTTTTCATAAGGAGAGCGTCCGAAAGGATTTCCTGCTCTGAGGTAAGCACATGCATGGCTTTTAAACACTGCATCATACCTTTTTCACATCCGGGTCATTCTTAAATATCTTCTCGATCCTTGAGTGTTAGATTCTTCATGAAAACACGATCTTTCCCGTCGGTGACTATTGCCATTATTGTTTGGATGTTCATCAAGAAGTCCATGAAATGCGTGATCTGTTCCTGCAACTGTTGTAAATCTTGCAGGGTTTTCTTGACAATCGTTACCACCTCTTGCTATGGAATTCAGATTAACACAAATAACGTCCAGAGATTTAGATCCTTGAAACTTACGATAGATTGATGCTCTCCTGAAAGCTGCTTGAGCCTGTCTCTCAGTGTTGATGTCTCATTCTCAAGGCTCCGAATCGTCGACTTTCGCGTCTGCTGCCTGCACCATAGCCAAGCATGATGCATGCCCCCGAACGCTGCCACCATTGCTAAAACTTCTGGCCCTAACCCGACTGCTGTTGCCGCTGCGACCATAGCCCCAGCGCTAGCTATAGTACCTATTTTTGTTTGTGTCAGCCTTTAAGATATCCCTGTGTAAACGGACGACGTACCCGGAAGGCTGTTGACAATGTGTTCATATGTTCTGATCGCTTTTTGGAAGCGTTTCTCGAAATCCTCCAGCTCTCTCTTTTCCACTTCAAGTTCCTTTTCTAGGAGTTTTTTCTCAAGCAATTGGGCTTTAATTTTGCCCTCCGTCTCCCTGTTTCGCGTCTGATTGGAAGCTGGTGGCTTTTAGTCATTTGACGTCAGGTTTTCGGGGTCACAGAGCCAGGCTTACCAGCCTTATCATCCAAAGCTCGTAACAGGTCAACTGTGACTTTGACCCATACTTTGAACTCCTCGTCCACTTGGCGGATCAACGTCACGGACTCTTCAATACTGTTTACTCCTGCCATGATGTAGGATTGAAACAGCTTGTTCCTGATCTCGGACTGATCCGGTTCCATGTACTTCAGCATGGTCTCTATCTGTTAATGGTTGTCAGCTAGGCCGTAAACGAAAGAGCAAGGCCTCTTACGATGCCCCCAGACTTTGACATTTCGTAAGATAGATGTCCGACCCTCTCCATTCTCACAGCTGTTGATCTAAACGTGTCTTGCCCTATTTGGTTACAATGGTTGATGTTTGCGAACAGCGAGTTATATCTGAAAAATCGTAAGTCACCATAATAAACACTGTCATTGCCTGAGTGCTAGATGTATTTCTAGTGCCAGAAACAAAATAGGTAGAAACATACTTGAGACCAGAACCAGACAGTTGTAGAGCCATTGCCGACGGCGTAGAAACCAGGACCTTGCAATGCGCCATCAAGATGACGCGTTGTGGTGCTCCTTGGATTTGCTTACCCCATTCTTTGCCTTTAAGGCGGGTCTCGAGTTCACCACGAAGCAGTATCAGCTGTTGATCACACATTTTTCTCGATTTTCTCGAGCATCAATCTGTGCAATGAAGCTCGCATTGGAGCATTAGGATGGAGCGGTGTTGGAGGTTGGTGGCCGCCCACCCATTTAAATGGTTCAGCTTGGCTAGTATCCGGATTTAGAGATATGGCCCGTGCCTTATCTGCCAAGCATTTCGGGAGAATCTGCGTAGCTGGCTCGAGGTCGTGGTAAGGTGTCGGTTGGTTGGGTATCAGTGCAGGGACCTTGCCAGATGCGTCATATCACAGTGTATGCAAGTAGGGAAGCCACATTGATGCCTGAAGTTTTTGCTAGGTTTTGTTTTTGCTTCAATGTTACGCTGATTGCCAACTCAATAGTCCTACACTCGAATTGTAATTGATCGTCTCTATTGATACCTAATGTAGTTGGCAGTGGCGCAATAGATTCTGCATGGAATTTTATACTGGCCAATTACTCGGGGTTGTGCGTCTGTTTTCAAGGCCGCACGTTAGTGGATTACTGCAGGAAGGTTTATGCGGTCCAATGACCTAGAGCTTTGCGTCATATTTTCAAGGTCATGCATAACCGGCGTTAAGTAGCAGTGTAAGCCTGAGGTTGTAGTACTTACTGCAAGGCATTTTAAATAACCCAATAGTTTCTGCTTCTTCTCACCCGTTATCCATGCATACGTTGTACCGTTCCACCGTCAAAGATCTGAGCCTAGTGCTTTTGAGCGGCCAAGCTAATAAAGCGAAGAAAACTCTCATCCACATTGCGAGTGACGACGGGCGGAATGAACTCACTGCGTCCTCAGACGACCATGGTGCATCGGGGCCCGCGGCATAACGGGATTACTCCAGGGCCGATGCCGGAGGAGTGGGAACGAATGAAAAATCACATCTATCAAATCTACATACTCGAAGGCCACACTTTGAAGGACATGATACTCAGAATGGAAACCGACCACGGATTCAAAGCAACGTAAGGAAAGCATGAATACTTCCATTACTAAACTAAAAGTTTTCTCAGGGAAAAGATGTATAACACATTCTTCAAGAAATTGAGGCCACTCTTCAACAAGAATAAGCGAGCAAAGAGCGAATTGCAAGGAAGGGACGGTGTCAAAATACCTAGGACACGACCTAGGCGTCTTCAGGGTCATGGACAGAACACTTCAAGACAACAGCCCTACCGCCGCATCCTCCCGTGCTTATCCTTTAATCCACAAATGTGCGATGGCTATGCAAACCAGATGGTCGTACTAAACCCAACAGAGGTTTATGTGCATAGACTGTTTGATACCTTTGACTTTTCTTCGAGTCATTTCGACATTATTGTCCCGCCTGGAGTCCCTGATAACTCATCTGTTTGGCAACAAACCTCCGATGGGTGTTTTGGAGCCACAACCCTCATGCTGAATGGCAAATTGCTTGAAGGCTTCTAGACTTTCAGTATGGTTTGTGAAAGATTAAAGAACATTCTGGGAAACAACGACAGTGCGATGATTATCAAGTTTTGGCGCATATGCCGCAGGCTATACGAAACAGGCCTACAACTCGGTAATTATTTAATACTGCAAAGCTTTTTGCAGTACATCCAGCGGCTGGCAGCTATTCGATATCCCGAAAACCACCCCGTTCGGGGTTTGCTGCGAGTCTTATGCAAGATTCCAATCCACGAATTCTCAGAAACCTTGGAGATTGGCTATTTGCGGACTATCACCTGCCTTCAGAGTCGAGTAGGCTTTGGAAATGCCATTGTTCTTTCTTCATGGTCTAACTATTTGAAGAAATATAATCGCCAGGCGCCCTCCACCGACGAAATTCTCTCCCGGTATAGACGTGTCTTGGAGATGGCCCAACAATCATTCACACTTACTGAAACAAGGACGATAGAGATCTTGCACGGATATACCTATGCGGCTTATTGTAATGCCAACGACTTTGCATTGACGTGGAACCTCGCTTTCGACTTAGTCAACCGCGTCGAGTCTATGGGGTTTGTCAGTGATCATCGGAAATGGTGCCACGTAACCCAAGGTTATGCGCTGGCAGCCAAGCTTTTATGCATTCTATCGCGCTCGACCGGTCACGGAAAACAAGGACATGACATCCTGAAATTAGCCATATGGAAACTCGAACGTGGAGACCGTGAATGTCAAACAAGGGCGGTTATGCTTGCTGGCGTCCTAGCAGCGGAGACCGAATATCCGCCAGATACCTGCATCGGAATATTCGACTGCCGCTGTGGAAAGCATTGCAATTGAGGGTCGCCGTCACAATCGAAATTGGGAATTCTAGAATGACACCAAAGCAACTGTCTATATAGTTAATCAGTACCTATATGAGCTTGTATTGGAAACTGTAGGTATGGCAATCAGTACGTTTCGATTGCATTGACAGGCCCGATAAACGCTTATGTGATTGAGGAGGTACACAGTTCATCCACCTCGCTGTTTAAGAACCATAGGCTCCCAGAGAATGCAAAATTAGTCATGCATAACCAACCGACAATAATGTGGGATTTTCCGTTCCCGTGCCCCAATGGGATTGAGTTCGAGAAGGCCCCCTCTGATGATAAAGACAATATCAGATCAATAGATAACAATTCGTTAGAAAGTTCGATACTCAACCGACAATAAGGCACAATCCTGTGCTCAGACTGCCCGTCAGAAAAGAACAAGGCCAAGAATCTAGACGTATCGCTGTTCCTAGAACTGGGACCCTCCAAAGTCGGGCTATCAAGCAATATGGTTATATGGGTGCACCTTAAACAGGGCTAGACCTGAAGAACATGCTTTCAACGGTTGTCGGCAGCTTGAGAGACTGTCAACATAGAACACGTGAGGGTGGACGGATCTGTCTGCCTAAGACCATCATGGTTGCATTGCCAAATACCTGGACCTTTTCGTTAAGTTAGAAGAGACGTTAACTGCACTTTTGGGCCTAGACCTGAGGACAAATTGCCATATAGCTTGCCAAGAGCACAATCTGTATACTCAGTTGTCAAGACATACACAAGCCACATATACGAGCTGAGAAGTCCTCGAACGCCCACCCCACTCCTTGTCAAGCTCCAAGGTATCGATGTTGGGCCAATGCACACGCCCGTTACTAGCCTCGCCATTCACCATTTCGTAAATCGGCACTCCCGACATCACAGGAAAGTCCTCGACACGTGAATTACACATCCGTTTACTTAGCAGCACGCAACAAATAGACAGATAGGCCTTACATAAGTAGACAGGCCAGACATGAATATATCTAGATACAAAAAGTCCGAAAGAAGTTGACTATAGAATACACAAACGATTTTCCATGTTTCGAGACAGGTGGACTTTGCTACAGAGCCACAAAGTAAGCCCAGATCCAAAGCCCAACATAATATCCCATGAGTGAAAAGTTAGAAGAGATAACAAAGCCTTACTCCTAAATTGCCAAGTTTACAACAGGCATCATATAGGCGCCCTGGTCTCAGGGAATACTGTAGAGCTCCTTGTAAATAAAAAGTAAGAAGAGCAGAACTTAGGACCTAGTGTCGCACTGAGTCCGGCCCTGAGCAGTAATGAAACTAATCCCGAATCCCAGGCCGCCAGCATTACACTTCTGGTTCTCAGGCACCAGGGCTCCGCCACTGTAAGGCAGAGGCTTGGCGGCATTCAGGCACTTCTCTTGACAGCTTCCCCCTCCCTGTTAAGGTGTAGTTATTCAGGTCAGCTCATTTTTTCTTCTTCTTCTCTCCACTAGAGCGTATGGGGGAGGGGAAAGAGGCTGAATTGGACTTACGCTGGCAACGCAACAGTGAGACTGATCGGGGAAGAGGCACTGGCACCATATAGCTGCCTGTGCGGAGCAGGCGGCGGCCAGGATGGTAGTGATGATTGAGAGACGGACCATTTTGGTAAAGTAGAGGGATCTTGAGGAGGACTAGAGAAGTAATGAATATTTTGGGGGCTTAGAGAGAGGTGTAATGGTGATGCAGTTAACGGTAACTGGATACCTAGAAGGCTTTATGTAGAAATCTCTAGATGTAGTGAATCTGTGATAATCTCTTAGTCCTAGACTGCACTTTGCTACGATTCTGTAATCTCGTGGTCCTAGGCCTATTCCTAACTTAGCTCTATGCTAATACTCCGAACTATTATAGCGCCGGCATATTCGGCATCTTCTGGCTGGCTATGATGGGGTTAGTAAAATGAAAGATAATAATGAGCTCATATCGTAAACCGGAAAACCGGCATTGGGTTCAGACAGTGCAGAGGAGATTTGATACTGTAGGGCTGCTACATGACTACAAAGCAAGACGTGGGGTTGTTCGGAGAGAGCCGAAATTAAAACTGCGTAACAAACTTGATAGGCGTCTACCGCCTGGGATTTCTTAGACCTCGTGTTAGCACGGACGTGCTGATTGGACCAGCACCGTCCTTGACAGGCGCAATAGCGCCTATGGCCCTATGTAGACTATGAAACGAACCGGGATAATCCAAGCTACGGAACCCAACCAAGATTTAAGGCCATTATGCGCTGGTATTCCTAACCTCCAAAGGATACGTGAAGCTTCCTAATCTGGCATCTAGCTTGTAGATACCTTCAACTGACAGCGGCATTATCTACACGCTAAAATAGACAGAGGAAACTAACCGCGGTCCTGGAATAAAATGAAATTGGCAACTTCCGTCCCTTATCTCTCTCTTCACCGACTAGGTGGCCGCTCAGGCACCATGATGAGGCATCTTGG
The DNA here is from genome assembly GCA_020746835.1 of Stachybotrys elegans. NCBI lineage: Eukaryota > Fungi > Ascomycota > Sordariomycetes > Hypocreales > Stachybotryaceae > Stachybotrys > Stachybotrys elegans. Next base: position 26,233 of record JAGPNK010000038.1, on the reverse strand, counting down.
GCAGGCATTGGTCACAATAGTTCCAATTGTTTCGTAGAAGCAATGGCTACTTCGACTCCTATAAAGTGAGGACTCATTCTCTCCTTTCTCTCTATCCTCAACCACAACACCAATAATACCAACCACACCAACACCAACCCCCCAACACCAACAATACCAACAAAATGGTCCGCCTCTTTATCTTGGCTGTCATTGCCACTGCCATTAGCGCAGTTGCTGCTGATAGTCCTATTGGAACTAGCTGCCAGTGTCTTTACTCAGATGGCTCCCACTGCTGTGTTGCAGTAAGTTCTCTCTATGTCTGGTCTGAACCTGATGGCTTTATATTATAAACTAACCAAAACTCTTTCTGTCTATCTAGTTCGGTGTGGGTGCATGCCGAGAGCTATGCTCGGCCACTTCGTGCAACGCTGGTGGCAACTGGTCCCACGTGAGCTGGTTCACCGGTCTTGGCCGTCACAAGTGCTGAGACAGCCTGCCTATACCAGCAGGGAATTGTTGAGGCAGGATGGATCGCCCAAACAAGGCCGCATGATTAGGCATGCTTGCAGAGTAGGAATTCGGGTTTCCTTTCGAATGACTACGACTAGTCCTTAATTTGGCCTATAGGCCGCTTAGCTAAATAGTGTTAAAATGGAATATTTTAACGTAACCGTAAGAGACTTGGTAGGGTTCAGTTCCTGTGATGCCGGACTTACGGTAGATAAATGCATTTATTTAGCCACTAGTTGATCACCAAATATTCAGATTTGAATGAGAAGAGTATTTGTTGCATCTTCTAGGCACTGGTATAACTGATACCTCAATGAACTTCTCAATAGGCTCGGAGCTCTCCTATCGTCACGTAGCACCGTGTCTGCTCCTCTCGCTTCATTCCCTTCGACCTTTTCGACCGACCGATGGCACAAAAGCGGCGACAGCCGGCATCTTGGCCAGCTCTGCTGGTAATCCTCGGATTCCCAGGCAAGCCCGGAACCAATTGCGACAATGTTCTGTTGCTCGAAGCGTATCCGTCGCTTGGTGGCCAAATCATTAAGACGGTCGAACTGCCAACAGCTTATGAAAATATGAGATTATACCTTCTTTGTTGCATCAAGGCAAATCCATACTCCGCAAGGACTGCACAAATACATACAAGGCCGATGCCCCCTTTGCTATGCTTAACGGCAATATTCTTTGCCTAGTAAAAGACATGGACTATATAAGGCTAGTATTTAATTATCCCTTCATTACACAGGCCAATATTATTAAGAGTAGTATTATTCTCTACATTATCTCTATATATATTACCCTAATATAAACAGCTAAAGGACTATATTAAAGATATTAGCTACTATAGTTAGATATAAGGAGTATAATCTAAGGTTAATAGTAGCTAGCAACTAGAATACCAATACAATTATACCTTTTCTAAAGCCTAGGGGCTGTCTGCTAATTACAATATTATAGGTCATCCCTTAACACTCTAGGCTAATCCCTAACTAAAGAGCCCCTAAGACTAATTAAATAGCACTATTAGCGCTTTTTAGCAAAGCAGCTTATAGACCTAAAGAAGGAGGCTTTAAGGCTTATAATAATGCTCTACCGTTTACATTTACTAAGAATAAGTTGCTAATAATAAAATAGTCCAGCTATAACATACCGTAGACTCTGGTTAATTCTAAACCTCCTGTTAAGCATAGATATCTTAGCTATCTTATCCTAGAAAACTACACAAGGGCTTGCTAATACATTATTAATATATAGAATAGAGAATTACTAAAGAGAGTAAATAACTGTTTTATTTACAGTCTCTAACAATACTAAAGACAAGACTACTCCTCTATAGAGTTTATATTAAGCTTGGAATAGATTTTCTATACTTTAGGCTAGCTTTACTACTTAAACACCTATAACTTTAGTAAAGGCCTTTATATACTAGGATTTATAAGGCATATATATATATTACCTATCCCTAACCTAATGTATATTATGTTAAAATATTATAATGGGAATATATTCCTTACTATATACTTATTTTATAAGACTTAGAGATTATACTCTAAACCTATAGAGTAGGAATTTAAATAAGTAGGAATTTAAAGAGGTAATAAAATTAAAAGATAGAGGAATAAAATGGAATTATAGGTATAAGAAGATTAATATTAAGATATCCATAGATTGCTTTTTAAGTATTATCTCTATTAGTAATTACTTAACTAGATTAGGGCATATAAACTTAAATAGTAAATAATGCCTTAAGGCTAGCTTCTAATTACTATATTAAAGGGTAATTTTAGTAGTATATAGCTAGTTTTACTAGATAACATTATACTTATAATATAATAAGTGCATTTAGTATAGAAAAAAGAATAATAGTATATATAAATAATAGTAGCCTTACTACCTATAGGACTAAAGAATAGTATTAAATAATAAAGGGATTATTAGACTATAGTATATAATTGATATTATCTATTGGCTAGAGCTAGAGAATAATAAAGGGGCTGCAGTAGCAATAGTGGTAGCAATTACATACAAGTGTATAAAGTTAGGGGGACCTACGGTTAGCAGACTGGCCTCTCAATGTGTATACATACCGTTCATTGGCTCTAGCCCTTATGTATGTTCTGATAAGGCTGGCTGTGTGCTCTAATAAGGCTGGCCAAATGTATATGTAACGGCTATAGCTGCAGATGGTGCTGTGGCTGCGTTGGGCTAGAAATGTATAATTGTATAAGGCCTAGCCCTAGAATAGAGTTTAAGAAATATATATAAGAAGGCCTTTGCCCTCTCTATTGCCTCTCTCTTTCTCTTCCTTCTATATACACTGCCACCACTAGATTTAATATTCATTAATACTATATACTAAGGCTATAAATAATTAGGCCTAAGTAAGTCTACCTATTCCAAGAGGCCTTTAAGGAACAGTATTACTAATAGTAATAGACTAGGGCTTTTAAGCCCTTTAAATAATAGCCTGAAAGCCTAGACCTAGACCCCCCCTAGAACTAGAGGGAAAAGAAGAAGGCTAATAGGCTAGCCAAGTATATAAAGGCTGTAAGAATGCAATAGCCCTATATCTTAGAGCCTATTGCTTTGGTAGAGGGAGGTAGAGGGCCTCCTTTAATTGTTTTAGGCTGTGTCTAAGGCCTAGATAATATTTAATGTGTTCTGTAGCTTATTAACCGTGCTGCTATCGGCCTATTTATGACTGTATTCGTAACTGTAGCCCCTATAGCTGCTAGAGGGACATCTCCCTTATGTAGTTAAAGCCTTAATACAGTATATTATCCAGACAGTCAGTTAAATAATAGTATACTAAGGGACATACAATATAGATAATCAAGCATATTACATAACGGGCAATTAGGCATTTGTATAACCTATTTAACCTTAGTATAGCTAGAAGGGAACACTTACTATCCCCCCTTAAGCAGCCTTTGCCCCGTACTTAGGGGGGTAACATTATACTTATAATTAGAGTATTAAGTCAATTACATCCTTGCATAGTTAAGTATAATTATATAATAACCTCCTCCCGATTATCTCGGTATATTTTATATTATAGTATAGAAGATCCTAGATATAAGGCAAGCTAATCTAACATGTAAATAAATTCATAATAGAACTCAGCTCTAATAGGACCAATTTCAGCGCTCCCCTATCGCTGCTTGATTACACGATTTCTTCTAGACCTTATTAGGGCTGGCTAATAAGGTCTCCCCGAGAGCTTGTACAGCGCCTTCAACTTGCTTAAAGAAGCTAGCCGCTAATAGATCAGGAGAACAACATTACAGAAACAACACTGCAACGATCCTAATGGCAAAGATTGTCTCAAGTGAGCTTTTGTCATGATCCGCATTCTACAAGCGGGCAGCACCCCCTCACGGAGATTTTCTTTAACAAGGCGCTCAACGTGCTGGAAGGAAGGCAAAATGGTCGGCCCCTTTCACGGCGGCCCTTCACCCCCAAGGTATACACCTCCGAACCGACAGTTGACACAGCTGCCGTAGCTAAATAGGTTCATATCGAATATTCTACTATGGGCTTCGGATAGCAAGGCCACTATTGTTCGCATATAATATTATTCTTTTTTCTACTGCACGCACCTACTAGGGCTTCGTCGGTCATCTCAAATATCCTGCTGCGGATGAGCACGCCGTAATTAAGCTGCAGGAGCAGTGTTTACTGCAAGACCAATGCCTCAGACACTCTTTGTAAGTGCAAATGTCCTCCTCAGTAATTGTGGCTGATCGTTGGACAGCTCTGCCTCTCGCCTAGTGGCAGCAGCTTAGGTAAAGCAGCCCAGATAGGATCCATCATGAGTGTTGGCTCGGATATTGCTGGTTCTGTTCGAGGTCCTGCATTGTTCACTGGAGTCTACGGTAGCAGGGTGTGCAGCCAACCCTTGGCCGATCACGTAACAGCGCAGGATCTTACACTATTTAAAAGACTGTTAGCCAAGCTCAAGCTTAGTGCCACAATTCCATAGCGCTTGCTATGCCATGGTACAATACTCCTAAAGAGAAGCTAACTAATAGACTATGGTCACACCCTTACCCACCTATTGCAAGATCCATCGTGTTGGCAGTGGACAAGCTCAGAGCCACAGGGCATACAATTAAGGTTATTGAGGCTCTAACCATAAAGGCAATGAAGTGCGCTGGTTTACACTCGACCAAGTAAACCTACCCTTCAAATTCTAAAAGACAGTGGCGAACAGCCGACCCAAGCCTTCCTGGTCCCTGGCTATGTCCCGGATCTATACAAAAACATAACTATTAAGACAAGTGGGCTAAGATTTGGCGGATTCCAATCTCAACGTCTTAAGAGTTCAGTCCACTAATATACACAATACTGTGGAACCTGTTTGACATATATTCTCACAGAGAAATTTAATATCCAGTCACTAACAGCCTAGTTCCCCAGCAGCATTATCCTTTCGGCAAGGTCAATAAGACTATTAACTCCAAAGGTAAATATAGATCAAGTCCTGCTCAAATTCTTTTATATAACCCTATGATGCAAGCGTTATTAATGGCGCACCAATGGGTTTCCAACTGGTTGGATGGCGATTCCACAACAAACAACACTAATGGCCACTGAGGTTATTGCACTTCTGGAACACCTTCAATAAGTCGAACGGAAGGCGACGCCTACGATTCGCTCTTCTTCAACTTCCCCGATAGACCTGGCGCTATTGACTTAATTGCAATTGATTGTGCTGACTTGAACCCTTCAGAGGGATTCTCATGTTGAATAGGAGAGAAGCTTGGAGTTTTCCTCACTCGCGGGCCGAAGCCGGGACACAGCACTGCTCCCGAATACTCAATCATGCTTGTGGAACTTGAAGAGGAGCGTGCTTGGAATTATGCGATTGGTGGCTAGGGGACGCGCAACCAGTCAATTTCAGCGCCGCCCTAATCTTTAATATTCTAAAGTCTTTCGCTGTCCCGTTGGAATCTAGTGCAAGTGGTCGTACTTTGTTACTAGTTTTATGTGTTGGGTCTGTCCAAGCGGCGGCGCTTAGGGGACGTTCTTCCAAGCACCGACAATAATTGCATGTGCCGTTGGTCGTGCCGAAGAGGCAGGGCAGACGGCAAGGCACCGCTTGGGAGTCAAGGCAAAAAGCGGGGTTTAGGCCGCAAAAATGCAGAAACATCAAGAACCTCGCAAAGGACCTTCAGCTCCCTCGCGCTGTCAAACTTGCAGTACCTCGCTTCCTAGAAAGGTCGTGTTAGTTTCGACACCCGATTCATGGCAACCGATTCATGGCAACCGATTCATGACAACTCTCTAGTCAACACTCACGCGGCGCCATGCGACTGGTCAATGTCGAGACATTGAAGCTGGAAGACTTCCTCGACGATAGAGCACCGCCGTACGCTATACTGTCGCACACTTGGGGTGACGATTCGGAAGAACTCACTATCCGCGATGTTGAGGAGGGAAAAATTGATAAGCCTGGCGCCGGCGCGCTCAAGTTTCGGGGATGCTGCCAACAAGCTAGAAATGACAATCTCAGATACGTCTGGATCGACACGTGTTGCATAAACAAAACCGATCTGGTGGAGCTTAGTGAGGCTATCAACTCCATGTTTCGATGGTATAGCCGTGCGTCTGTTTGCTATGCGTATCTCTCTGATGTGCCGGGCCCTGGCGACCAAAACCCGCGGGAGGAGGGTTCCAAGTTCAGGGAGAGCCGCTGGTTCCGGAGAGGGTGGACCTTGCAAGAACTCCTCGCCCCTAGGCGATTGGTCTTCTATAGCCTGGGATGGACGCCCTTGGGGACCAAGGTACGATTGTGTGCCGTGATCGAGAGCATCACCGGCATACCCCGTTTGGTCTTGAAGGGCGTCGACGGCCTGGAATCTGCAAGTGTTTCGCAGCGCATGTCATGGGCTGCGCAAAGACACACAAAACGCAAGGAAGACCTGGCATATTGTCTCCTGGGCATCTTCGGTATAGCAATGCCAATGATATACGGGGAAGGTGGCGATCAGGCCTTTTTCCGACTACAGGAACAGATCATGAGGAGCACGACCGGAAGGGATCATTCCATCCTAGCATGGGGCCTCGGCAACGAGTTAGGCTCTGGGTCCAGGGGGGTCTTGGCAGCCGCCCCGTCCGACTTTGCCAACTCAAGGCACATCATCCCTCGAGATCAATCACATTTCGATTCACTTGACATCTCGAGTGGCAGTCTCCGTATCTCGCTTCCGTTACTTGCCACCCCCTCCGGGACGATCGGACTCCTTAATTGCGGGCCTGAGGGCGATGCTAAGCAAGCTGTTGGAATCCCTCTAATCAGGGTTGCGTCAGGGGAGTCTGACGAGTATCTTAGACCACGAGGGCGCTGCTCGGCACTGTGGTCGATACCTGCGTCCATTCCTCTCCGCCAATCCATCTATATCAAGACCGACAGCGGGGCTAACAGCCAGAGCTCGAATCAGTACTTTGACTACAACGATGACGACTTTGCTGATGCCGACCTAGAGCTGATTGAGGTAGTACCGCAATCTTGCTGGGACCGAGACCAAGCCATCATCATCTCGACAATCGAATCCAACCCAACTTTGATCCGACTACGTCACAACACCGACAAAGTAGTGTCTCGAGACTTTGTTCTGATAATCGAGTTCAAGCAACAAGGTCCCTCTATCGAGGCATGTCACTGCGTTACAATATGTTCCAGAGACACCTCATTAGAGTCGTTCACGGAACAATTCGACCATGTGATCAAAAACGCATCCGGAAAGAGGAGCGCAAGCAATGGATTGACCAACCTGCAAGTGGCAATAAACCCAATTGCGAGGCGACCAATGTTTACCATTAGGCCAGAAGCGATACCTCGCCCGCCAGATGTCACCTTTGACGCGACTGCTAGAATACAGAAATCACACGTTGCTCTAGCGATTGAAGCATTACTGCATGGACAGGGGCTCTGGAAGGAGCTCCAATACTTGATCGATTACTCTGACCAAAGCTGCGACATAAGGAGCATATCCGGCCAGCCGCCGCTTACATGGGCCTCGGAGAACGGTAATACCGAAGTGGCAAAGCTGCTCCTGGATGATAGGGTCGACTCGGCGGCTACACGCAGCGGGCAGCGGGCGCCATTAATAGCAGCTTCTGACAAGGGACATGCCGATGTTGTCCGACTACTTCTCAACACCGATAAGATTGATATAGACGTACAAGATGAGGGCGGCCGGACACCGCTGAGTTTGGCCGCCGACAGAGGGCACAATATCATCGTACAGCTGCTCCTCGAGAAGGGGGCCGATGTCGATGTTGAAGACAAAGCGAGACGTACAGCCCTATCGTACGCCGCCGAGAGGGGACACAAGGCCATTGCGCAGCTGCTCTTCAGAAGTGGCGCTGCTACGAGTCGCGAGTTCACTGCGTGGCGGCTACGACGGACCCTTGAGGGCCACGAGGATAGTGTCTGGTCAGTGGCCTTCTCACATGACTCAAAACTACTAGCATCGTCATCCAAGGATCAGACCATCCGGCTCTGGGACACGGCCACAGGGGAGACACTACAGACCCTCAAAGGTCATAGGGGCGGAGTCCGGTCCGTCGACTTTTCCCATAACTCGGAACTATTAGCTTCGGCGTCGTGGGAAGGTCACAGCATCCGAATCTGGAATGTGACAACGGGGAGGTTACAAAAAACCCTTAAAGGCCATACAGACAATATCTGCTCGGTTAATTTCTCGCACGACTCGAAACTCCTTGCATCAGCATCGATGGACCATACTGTCAAAATCTGGGATACTACAACAGGGCAGTCACGGCATAACCTACAAGGCCATAAGGGTGGTGTGTGGTCAGTCGCCTTCTCACGCGACTCAAAGCTGCTAGCATCGGCGTCGATGGATCATACCGTCCGCGTGTGGGATACAGCAACAGGACGGCTCCATCAAACGCTCTGGGGACACAAGGATGATGTCTGGACAGTCACCTTCTCGCACAACAGGAAACAGCTGGCATCCGCATCCATGGATTATAGTGTCCGGCTCTGGGATGTGGTGACAGGAAAATTACATCGAAATCTCTGGGGACACAGGGGCGAGGTCTGGTCAATCACCTTCTCGCACAACTCGAAGCTGCTAGTATCGGCATCTATGGACCACAGCATCAGGATCTGGGACACGGCGACAGGGCGGCTGCACCATACGCTCTGGGACCACAGGGACGCCGTCTGGTCCGTCAGCTTCTCGAACGATTCAAAAGTGCTTGCGTCGGCGTCCAAGGACGGCACCGTCCGCATCTGGAACACGGCGACGGGGCAGCTGCTGCAAACTCTCTGGGGTCACAAGGACGCTGTCCGGCTAGTCGCCTTTTCGTATGACTCGAAGCTATTGGCTTCAGCATCAGTAGACAACACCATCCGGCTTTGGGAGAGTTCCTAGTTTCGGCATTGGTGTTTTCTGGCAGCCGGGATGGCCGTCACGGAGAACTGGGCTGGATACACGTCTACCTGGCTTTTGCTTATTATTCAACCTGGTTTCCGTCCTCTCTATAAGGCCCTTTACGTAATAAGCCTGACAATACACATGAGGTCTTTTTAAGGGCCTTTTGCTTAAGCCTGGCTTTAGTAACAGCTAGCCCTAGAATGGCAATTTTAAGTTAGTATAAAGATATAAAGATTCCCTTTATAAGTCTATAAGTACTTCTCCCTAGGTATAAAAGGTATAACCCTAGTTAGCTAATAATTCTATAGATTTACTAAAAGAGCTACTTAATATTATAACTAGCTTTATTTCTATTAAAATAGTTAAGTTTAGTAAGAAGTCTATTTTAATTAAGAAGTATTCTAATAAAGTCATTTTAGAGTTTATAGTAATATTACTATATATAGCATTCTAGTAAATAGCAATAGTATTAAAATATAAAAGGTTTAATAAATAACTTCTTTTTAATTTATATATTATTTTATATAAGTAAGTAAATAAATTAGTACTATACTACTAATTAAATTATTAAGCCATTTAATAATACTAAACTAAATAGTTTTTTATTTCTATAGCTAAACCTACTACTTAATAATATCTTAGACCTATATAATAGTAATTAGGTACTAGTTTACGCTTAGTATAGATATAAAACTATAGAAATAGAATTTGACTATAAAATGTTTATTGTAATTAATGGATATAAAAGTGGATTATAGGCCAGAGCCAGAGAACAGTCAGGCAGCACCAATAGCCGCAAAAGCATGTGTATACAGTCAGGACACTTACGGTTACAGACTTAGTGTGTGTACGTACCATTTGTCGGCCTGCTCTGTTTTATAAGCCCCTCCCGCCGGCTATGTTCATAGCAGCGCCGAACTTGTGAATACACCTTCAGTAAAGGTGATTCTTATGAACGGATAATGCATAAGCATTTCTGAGTCAGACCGTCTCCCATTCCTGGCTGAATCACCTGAGCCTCCCTCCTGGCAAAGCACCTGGGATGACAAATGAAGCTTCCCTAAACAGCAATACGAGGCGCTCTATTTTTGCCACGTGCGAAATTCTCTCGTGCATTCCGAACTCACCAATAATGACTTCTTGTCGTGCCAAGACCCATCTATGGCAGGGACCCATGCTTCGACTCAACGGCCATTATAGTCCGGTGAGCATTACCAATAATGCAGAAGGTTACCACTAGAATGCCGAATAACTTGAAGCGGAGAACTTGGATTTGTAAGTTTTATCCTGCTGCTCCTCAACGTTACTGTGGATATATAATACCCATCTCCACGGGTTGAGCTGGCCAACATTCAGCAAGAAGCTACACATACCATCATGTATATTAACACTCTTTTAATCGCTGTTTTTTACAGCTTGGTCAGCTGTTGCGCTGGCAGCGCCGTCTCAAGTACAGTCAGCTACTTCACCACTGCCGATGGTGCAACATATGCCTACGACTACAACCCAGCTCACGGATCAAACTTGACGTTCCTCCTCCTTCACGGTTATCCATCCTCCCACCGGGATTATGAGCATCAGATTCTCTCTTTAACCGCTGCCGGTTACGGAACGCTAGCCCCAGACCTATTGGGCCTTGGAAGGTCAGATATGCCGACTGAACTGGAAGCTTACAATATGAAACGACTAGCGGGCCATATTACTGAGCTTCTTGATGAGAAGAACCTCGACACTGTTATTGGTGTAGGGCACGATTGGGGCGCTCTTCTCCTGTCGCGACTCGCCGCCTATCATCAAGATCGATTTCAGAAACTTGCCTTCATGTCTGTTGGGCATACAGCTCCAGGGGGCTTTTTTGACTTAGATGCCGGCATCATTCAGTCCCAGGCCGACTTTGGTTACTCGAGGCTTGGGTACTGGTATTTCTTTCATCGCCATGACGCTGCTTCCGTCATCGAACAACATGTAAGTAGATCGGCCATGGCGATTCTATTGTCACTTGTACTTACTTGTGGTAGCTGGAATCCGCGTGGTGCTTGTGGTTTTCCAATAACCAAACGGTCTGGCGGGAACACGTTGGCGAGATAGGAGCTTCACGCGCCTGGCTCAATGCGGATATTATCACAGCTGATCCTCCTGGTTTTGATGAAGCATTCAAGAATGACTGGTTTACCTGGATGCGCCGTCAGGGTGCTGCTCAGGCCGGTTTAAGCTACTATAAAGCCCTTATGGATGGACTCTGGGAGGAAGATGAAAATGCGCTTCCCAACGAGAAGTGGACACTCAATGTACCTGTATTGACTATTGGAGGAAGTGACGATGTTATTAGTCGGCCTGATATCCTAGATGCCTCAACGAGGCCATGGGCTATGGCAGGATATGAGGCGAGATTGGTCCCAGGTGGGCACTGGGTACAGCATGAAGCGCCGGAGCAAGTGAGCCTATACTTGCTTGAGTTTGCTCGTGAGTAATAGGGAAGTGTCTCGCTTGTACCGTGTACTCCGACTTCTTCTCTTCTCAACTCGGAATGAAAAGTTGTCTTCCTGCTCTGCTAGATATTAAGAACAACATTGCAACCACTACGCTCCCGGGTCTTTTGGGCTGCTTCTTCGTGAGTCCGTAGGTAATTACTACAAGAGGAAGAAAGGTTAGTTGGAGCATAGAATGTGCAGTTTCGAACCGAGCGTACTCGTGACCAGCCGAGCCCCAGCTAAAGCTTGCGTCGAGGTAAAAATGGCCCCCATTCCAATAGCATTGGAGGTTATCCCAATCGTCCGTGCGGGTGTTGGCAAAAGCGTCACAATATATAGCGAGGAGGTTGTCGATGCGAGGGGTTGTGATCAACTTGACTTGGTACCTCGTGAGAACCTCGAACCAGTTGTCAGTCCATTGGACTTTCAACTCGCACGCTCGCTTCTCAACCTCGGCGACTGCATATTTGACAAATACCAGGTTAGCCATCAACCAAGCAGCAAATAAATAAACTAGACGTATCTAGGTTACGCACCCTCAGCTCCCTGCACAAGGGGCGAAGCCAGAGAAGTAGAAAAGAGAGGGATGGCCGCAAGGGCCTTGGCGAGGACAGTGAACTTCATCGTGCGGGCAAGTCAAATTAGTGCTTGGTAGCAGAGGATGATGGGACGAGTAGCAGACACAGGGAGCTCAGGGTCACTTTATATAGAGGAGAGATAAGAGACTTCCTCCAATACGCTTGAAGCTGCGAGCATTATTGGTGGTGGAGTTCTATTCTGGCTGATGACTGAGATGAACGAGGGTGTTATTGCCTGTCGAATCAAATGCAGCAGGGTGCTCGCTTCGTGCTAAAGTGCGCGTTTGTAGGGATGATCCTTTCAATCTTTATTTAGCTAGGTGATCCTTGATGCCTGCAGAAATCCCACAGGCAGGTTCTTTCCAGCTGGGGGGCTTTTCGTTTGCATTTATTACACGGTTCTGCACAGCTGCTATAAGAAAGGAACTACTCTGGACCAATGGCCTATATGGGCTTACCTAGACCAGCCAGTTCGAGGAGGCTCCCTCTGACGATAAGACGATATTAAATCACGACATGATAATTGGGAAGAAACTTAGGTTGAGAAAAGCGTGAGGCTAAATCAGCTCAGTAGCTGAGGCCCGCCTCTAAAAATAGAATAATAGGAGATTCTTGATAAGGAAATACACTCGTGGTTTTAATGATAGCAAAATGTCAATCTTTCCCCAGCCACCGGGAGCTTCCGCCATGGTGCCGCCGTAGCGCCAGACATACCAAAAGGCCTCTCTCGAGATGCTTCACCGAGTGACGCGATCGGGTCTGCCGCCAAGCCATCCACTCGCTGAGCAGGTACCACATAGTGCGCACAGCGTACGAGGGCTTCGGCAAGTGAAAGGTCGAGGAACGTACAAGACGGCCTGTTCTGGAGGATTTTGGTCGAGGCTGCGATGATGCGATATCAAGGTTTTCGATACCGAATGTCTATTTGACTCGAGACTCCTACCAACACATGATGCCTTGAGGGTTATCAATGCGAAAAGTCCGATAGATGCTACATTGTTGGCAGCTTGAAATAACTGCCTAGTACCCTTGCGCTTGCCCGTTGCACTGAATACTTGTGCGGCCCTGAGGGAATTATGGAGTGCCACTTGTATTGATCATACCAGTCTAGGTGGGACGAAGGATGGGAATGCCGGGCATGTGGAAATAAACAAATCGGTCCTTACATACATTACCACGGGCTTCTTGCGGACCAGACGGGTAATTAGACCTCAATTCAAAAGTCCTTTGTAGCTCTATCTAATCAGTTGTGCTCCGCAATTCATGCTTTTGTCAATTTCAAGCCCGGTTCCCCTGCAAGTTATAATGGTGGCCCCTTTATCACCGCCCCATGTACCTTGTAAATTAGGGCTTTTTGATATCTAGTGGGACTGATTTCTCCGCATCAATCAGTTTGATATCACAAGTCATACGAGATAATAATCCACCATGGCCAATTTCTGGTTAAAAAATAAGCTAACGTTAAATAGTTTTTGGGGATGAGTAATAACCCACCCCTGCAAACGGGCCGAGACGCCCGGATGGCAGGGTGAGCCAGTAGGGCTGTTCCTGAGGGAGAAATCTCAGATCAGTGCCTTGTGTCCCTGGTGCCGCGGATCCTGCAAATCGCGATCGGGGCATACATACCATTGCGGTCAGATCAGCCTGGTCCCTCGGTCTCTGGACTCTTGGCCTCATGCATCTCAACAGTATTGCCTCGGAGGACGAATTAAGTGAGGGGGGAGGGGATGAATGCCCCTAGATTTAGATCACACCTGAGTCACCTTACTCAGCAATCCTTAAGTATCTCCAGTCTTTGAACTAGAAGTCCTGTAGGTGGTGGGTTGCTCATGGGTGTGATATAGATCTATGGGTTTTCGGAGTTTCAGACCCTCCCCCCAAAACTGAGTTTGATGTTGCTGACTGTAGTATGCTAAAAGTAATGTGGTATATCTTCCCACGGTGCTATCCTCTTGAATGCGTTTGCCTTGACATGTATCCGACTCTGCCTTTGCAACACGACAGTGTGGAGGAGCCTCCAGAATGAAGCTTGCAACGTTGTTCTGGTCAGCGGTGTTGGCGTCAGCCAGCCTCGACCTGCCGCCACTGCCAGATTGGTACGATGTATCGAAGCTGCCACCAGGCGGCCCACAAGTGAGTCCAATTTCTTGAAGAGGGGGCAAAATTTTGGGCTAATCATCACAAGCAGCACCCGGCGTCTTATATGGTGGACAACACAGGCAATACGTTTGGTGTAGCACCAGATGGGGGCACTCTTGAGGCGCCTGAAGTCGGGTATAGCGAAGAGGAGCTTGCGATGCTGAAGTCGGGGATTTCCTACAACATGACCATCGAGGAGCGCCAAAATAGTGGCTACTGGTTCGGTGATATCAAGCACGGCGACATGCCATGGGCGCCGAGCGGGTACCAGCTCTACAGAAACGTCAAGGACTTTGGTGCCGTAGGCGACGGTGTTACCGACGATACTGCTGCCATCAACCGTGCCGCTTCATGGTGGAGCGAGCAGATGGCTACCGAGAGATGCGGACGCTGGTGCGGCCAGACAACCACACTTGGCGCCGTTGTTTACTTTCCCGTCAGTGGTCGACCCATTCCAGCGGCGAAAAGCACTTGAAACTGACCGATTTTGCACCTGAAGACTGGCCGATACTTGATTAGCAGTCCTATTGTTCAGTAAGACAGCGTCCTCACAATGACACGTCCATCTGGAATGCTAATGATATGCAGATACTACTTTACTGCATTCATCGGCGATGCCAATCAACGCCCAACCATTATTGGTTCACCCGACTTCAAAGGCATTGCTTTGATAGATTGCGACCCCTATATCCCACTGTAAGTTCTCGCGCCCTCATCTACGACTACGCAACCATGGAAGACTGACAGCCATACAGTGGAAATGGCGACAACTGGTACATCAACCAGAACCAGTTCTTCCGGCAGATCAAGCACATGATTTTCAATCTTGAGCGGATGCCACGGGAGAATGTTGACGGAACCGAATCATATGCCCCTACTGGCATTCACTGGCAGGTATCACAGGCTGCCTCTCTGCAGTATCTGGACTTTATTATGCCGCTGTCCGATGAAAGAGGCAGTACAACGGCTGTGGGCATCTTTATGGAGAACGGTTCCGGTGGATTCCTGAGCGACTTGTACTTCTTTGGGGGCGGTATTGGTTTCCGAGCTGGCTCCCAGCAGTATACAGCCCGCAATCTGAGGTTTGTCCTGTCCCTGACTGCTATTTCCATGATCTGGGATTGGGGTTTTACTTGGCAAAACATCGAAGTCGAGGCCACGTGGGTGGCCATTGAGTGCAAGAATATCGGCGGCCTGCATAACCAAGGTGCAGGCTCCGTGACCGTTCTGGGTAAGATTACCATCCAATTCTCCCCTTGCCATGGTGAAGCCTAACGATGCAAACATAGACTCTGTCTTCAAATCTGTGCCCTACCCCATCGTCCTCCGCAATGGCGGTCCTTCATCCAACCTGGTCCTGGACAACGTCAGGATAGAAAACTCGGCGTCAGTTGTGCTCATTGACGGAGGAGAGACCATCCTGCCCGGCACCGCTGGTACCATGACGATTCCCACTTGGGCTCTCGGCAAGCGCTATACCACTCTCGAATCAAAGGGAGAAATGATAACTGGTTACATCGATCTACCCATGAGCAAACCGCGCGACCTGCTCGACGGCAATGGCAGAGTCTTTGCTAGACCCAAGCCTCATTATGGTCATATCGGTGCAGGAGGGTTTGTTGTAGCGACTGACCATGGCGTTTCCAATTTTGCCGAGGGAGACCAGTCCGATGCAATCAACCGGCTGCTCGCGAGCAACGTTGGAAAACCAATCTTCTTCCCGGCCGGTATCTACTATGTCCAAAAGACCGTCTTCATCCCTGTTGGCTCAATCATTGTGGGCGAGCTTTGGTCGCAGGTGAGTTGAACAACCCCCCTGCTTCTCCGTGAGTGCCATGGTCCTGACCTGGATATAGATCATGGGAACGGGAGCCTTTTTCGCAGACGAGAATGACCCCCAGGTCATGGTCAGAGTCGGCAATCCTGGCGATGCTGGTATTGTGGAAATCTCCGATATGATGTGGACCGTCAAAGGCCCAACTAGAGGCGCCATCATGATGGAGTGGAACGTCCACGAGACGACACAAGGCAGCGCGGCCATGTGGGATTCGCATTTCCGAGTTGGCGGAGCGGCCGGCTCAGAGCTCACGCTAGCCGAGTGCCCGAAGCTGACGGGTCGCGTCAACCGTAACTGCATGGCTGCTTTCTTGCTGTTCCACGTCACGGCCAAGTCCTCGGGATACTTTGAGAACATCTGGGTCTGGACGGCCGACCATGATATGGACGTGCAGGTCGCCGGAGGAACGCCTACAACGTCGGGAAGCCAGATTGACGTTTACACGGCCAGAGGCATGCTGATTGAGTCCGAAGGCCCGTGTTGGTTCTACGGCACGGGCTCGGAGCATCACCAGATGTATCAGTACCAAATAGCCAACGCCAAAAACATCTTCATGACGCACATCCAGACGGAAACGCCCTACTATCAGCCGACGCCCGATGCCTCGGAGCCCTACGCGCTGGGCGCATTCCGCGGCGACCCCATGTTCGGAGACTGCGACCCCGGCAGCAAGTGCCTTGAGGCGTGGGCTCTCCGCGTGCTCAACTCGAGAGACGTGCTGATTTACTCGGCCGGCATGTACAGCTTCTTTTGGAACTACGACCAGGCCTGTTTGGACGACGAGACGTGCCAACAGAGGCTCGTCGAGACCAGCTATACCGAGCGCCTCTGGCTGTTCAACGTCTTCACAAAGGGGTCCATGGAGGTATTCACCCCGCGAGGTGGTATCCCCCCGACTCTGCAGAGCGACGAGAACCAGTTTGGTTTCACCACCGAGATTAGCGCATGGCTCGTTCTCGCGTACGAGGGTGGCGATATTGGCGGCGACACCGACGACAACATCGTATACTTGAGCGACGAGGTATACGAGGGATCTCAAGCGTAGTGCGAGGAGCCATGTGTTCTCGTTCTCGCGCCCAGCTCCCTTCCGTCGATGACCACCATTTCTATCCCCCTTATACGACCTCGCTGCAAGTCGGCACCACCACAACCACCGTTGTCCTCGAGCCCGAGCCTATTGTGACCGACGCCATCAACTTTTACAACGTCGACATCGAAGGCGGCCAAGAGGACGGTTATGTTTTTGCTCCATACACGAGCGTGCCCGTGCCCGCTCAGAACGTCACGGTAACTTACCAGGATAGCACGACAACCCGTGTCACCACACGTGAGGTCAATGTCCCCCCCTGGCCTCTTATCACGCTCGGCCCTCCCGAGAACTGGCCAGATTTCCCAGGTCCAGGCGCTCCTGAGCAGCCCTCCGCCACTACAACGACGCGCACGACAACCCAGGCGCCGTCGCCTCCAGTGAATCCCTCTGCTCCACTGCCTACCTGGACGCAATGGCCTCCGGTAAACATTGAGCCAGTGCACGAAAACGAGGAAGATGACGACGACGACGACGATGACGATGTTCCTGGCCCAATTTTCATCCCTTGCGATACTTGGTTCTTCGACTATTGCCCTGGAGGTGACATGGACATCAAGGGCTGGAACATCGAATTCCCCCCGGGCATTATCGGTCCTGGCCCGCCTCCTCCCGGTGCTTTTGTAAACATCCAGATTGACGGCGTGTTCCCCCCATGGCCAAAGTTCACCGTGCATCCCGGCGGTGGTGTCGAGTTTTCGGAAGAACCAGAGCCTTGTGAGACTCAGTCGGCATCTATCTGCATGACCAGCACCTCTTACTCCATCAAAAGTTCAAGCACGTTTACGAGCACGGTCACTTCAAGAGTCCTGTCAACATGTGGTACCGTGTATGGCTGTGCCGTCAGTGATTGGGACACTGAGACCTCGGGAGACCATTGTACTAGAGGTCCGCTTCCGATTGGCGGTGGCCTACAAGGTGCCAGAACTGCAGCTTCCATCCTGGCCGATGCTGCGACTATGACGACCGAGTCAGGAGCATCTACGAGCAGCCCTTTGTCAAGCAGCGCTAGTCGGACGCAACAGCAAGAACCAGAGCCCACACAATCGGTCTCATCACATTCCAAACGGGGGACTGGCGAGGATCCTCAAGATTGGGAGGACGACTTTTCATGCTGGGATAGAGAGTCTCACTACATTTTGTATCCCGCCGGACATACCAATGAGGAGGTGAAGCATATTCGAGCTCGACTAAATCATGCAAAGGGCGTTGCCGACGATATGGAGCTTGACTTCTCGTTCTACGAGAGTAGAAGCGATGCTCTTGACTTCACAGCCTTTTTTTCACTCGAAGATGTCCCCGAAGTTTTCTTCGAAAAACTGAAGGTCATGCATGGCGTAGGTTTTTGAACCCATTAACAATACTGAATCTTGGTCGGCTTACCTTTATCTCTTTTATCAGGTTAAATCTATCTACGACTGGCAAGAGTGGCGTCGGAATACCGCGGTCGTTAACCCAGGATCTCCCGGTGCAGGATCTCCGAGGCTCGCTGGACCCGTCAGTGAGCGGGCTGAGCTGGACCCTGAGACACAGCAAGGCAACTCGTCTCACGGCATGCTGATAAAAAGGGGCAGGGCAATTGTTGAAAATGAATACAACTGGCCTAACTCTCAGGCCTCGTTCCCTCCTAATTCCAATCTAGCCTGGGAAGATGATGGAGACTTCTACAGCAAGGACGAAATCGATCCAGATGATGATTACTATACCTACTGGTACGATTCTCCGGCTGGCCAGGGCCAGACCATCTACGTTATCGATGAGCTTTTGAACGAACAGCACGAGGTAGGCGTCAATATCCCTATATCTCGGCAACGCTATTCTGCATTTCAACAGATAAAGGCATGGCGATTTCTGGCCTGATAAGTATGCTGATCACAACTCCAGGAAATACCAAGCGACCGCGTTACGGTCATTCCTTCGAATGACTGGGGCACGATCCGCGATTTGACAACCATCTGCGAAAATACGGTGCCGTCGGCTGACAGACCAGCGGGGTGCAGTGACGGTTTGCTGGACTTGAAGCTGCATGGCACAACGGTCACGTCTTACGCCTGCGGGAACAAGCTGGGCATCGCCGTGGATGCCCAATGTGTCTTTATGAGCCACAATCAGCCGTCGCAATCTAACTTGATACCCTTGGAGCGCGTCATCGACGCACTTGTCACCGTTGCTGAACGAATTGCAACACTCGGTCACGGCCGTACATCGGTCCTAAACATGTCATGGGGGGCGGCTCGAGCCGAGTCGCCTTCTTATTTCCAAGACACTATGAGTACGTTTGACTTTTACCTGGCGCCAGAAAATGTCGTTTTCTCAGCTCACACTTTGTTATAGAGGATATCTTGAAGCGAATCAGGTCCATGGGCACCGTTCTGGTAGTGTCAGCCGGCAATTGGGGTGACATAGGCCTCTTTGCCGATGACTACTGTCCCCAAAGGTTCATCCAAGACAAGGATCTCCAAGACATGATTATTGTCGGTGCGACCAACAAGCAAGGCGTTGAGAGCTTTTGGGTGTCCCAGTACAGAGACCAGCGATCACTCTTATACGCCGGAGGCGAAGCCGTAGCGCGGCCCAATGGCGCCGGCACAAGCGGCTTCGACATGGATGGGCAGGGGACATCATACTGTACGTTGATGAATTTCTTTACCATGACCAGACAGAGAAACATGCTAAACAATCGTCTCGGGTTATAGCTGCGGGCCTGGTGTCTGGTTTGGTAGCTTACTTGCGAGGCTTGAATTCTGCGTGGCAGACGCAGCTTCAGGATCCCGCCAACGTCCGACGCCTATTGTTCCACCTCGCTCGAAAGCTCGACGCCGCCGGAAGCGATAGCCAGGTTAAGAAGTTAATCTGGAACGGACAGATGCGGAGCGATTCCTGCCTTCTGGCTCCCCAAACACCAGGCTGCCCTAAAATACCCGACGACTTGTCTGAGTTGCCCCTCGATGGCGGTGACGGCGGTTCCTGCGGTGCTATAGTTCGTCGCCAGAACGGCGGCTCGTGTCCCGGCAATGGCGGTGTTCCTGGACTCAGCGGCGATCCCATCACCTGGAACCCCGGCGAGCCATCGCCCACGTGCATATCGGGCTGCGGGACCTATTGTCGCGGATACTACTGCAACGTCAACCCCTCGGGCATGCCCCCCGATTTTGAGGAGCCTGGCCCCTCCGGCACAACCACCGATCCTCCGCTGCCACCCATCCCTACGGGGTCCGCGTGCTCATCCAAGACCACGACCACCATGTGCAATGGAAGCGGCGGCGATGCTACCTGCATGACGACGACTGTCTGTGCCCTGGATCCGCCGCTGCCGACGTTGCCTCCGCAGCCCTCGAATCCGGACTGCCCAACTCGTATCTCGACTGTCCTGTGCAACGGCAGCGGCGGCGAGGCTGCCTGCATGACCTCTACAGTTTGTCTTCCCAACCAGCCCACTCTCCCGCCATACACTCCCAAGCCAAACGCTCCATCGTGTCCAGCGTCGACGGAAATCTGCGTCAAAACGAGCACGTACACACGCTGCGCCCGAGGCGTGACTCAATCGACTCAACAGGCCAAAGCCACCGCGGTAGCCCAAGCCACAACTACGTCGTCCTCCGTGGCAGTCGAGACTACCAAATCCGAGTTGTCCGACGCACAAATTGCACCACATGGCCAGTCTGCAGAATCCTTCGGCGTTGTCGCTCTGGATCCTGTTTTCAACCGGCTGCTCCCCCGCCAAGGATGCGACATGGTTGAATTCTGCGAGTGCGGCACGGTCGAGCATTGGCCTTGTCTCAGCATGTGGATCCAGATCATGAGCACAATGTTTGGTCACACGACCACCATCATGGTCGAGGAAGACGGCGAGCAGGTCTGCAAGGTTACGAGCTGGTGCTGGTTGGCCCAAGGCGCCGACAACTGTGCAAAGTCGGGCGAGTTTGACTGCGGAGACAAGTACAAGCTCAGCTGGGAGGGGAGCAAAGTTACTTACTACAGCCCGAAGTATGAAGTAAGCTTCCCTGGCTACCTTGAGGTCACCGACCCGTCGCATGTGACGACTTGCTGTAAGTTGAGCGCCCACCCGACTCTCATGGTGTGACTAACCGGAAATTTGTAGTTTTTGGCGGTACCAAGGTGGTCACCATTTGTGCTGAGAGCAGTTTGAAGTGGAACAATTTTAGGGGAACGACGTGTGGTGATTCTAAGAAACGGGGTCTTCAGATGATTGGAGATTCAAGTGCTCTCAACGCAACGGACGCGGCCGGCATGGCTTCTTTACAAGCAGAGCGAGAGAGCTGGGTGACGCGCATTGTACGATGATGGGATATTTCCGGGCGTTCCAGAGCAGTACTATCACATAACACAAATTCATTTTTAGTATATTCTTAAAAGGTCGGTGAGTTACGGTTTATAGAATACGAGATAATTCATCCATAGTCGGGCCCTATATATTCGTTCTACCTTGGTTGTATCCGTATAAGTTATGCATTATTACTAAACGCCAACCTAAGTTGTAAAGAGCTTTGCTTCTGTGCCTGTCCTTTCCGACTCTGATAGCAACTTCTTATTAGCCCTAATGAGATCCCACTTCAGGAAGACGCAGATGAAACCGCTCATTGCTGCGAATGTGACAAGAAGAATCATGGCCAGGAGGTATCGTGGCTCGTCTTGTGAACGGAAAAAGTATGGGCTCATCATGTTACCTAGCTGGGCTAGCACGTTGATCATGCTGGTAATGGCCTTTTTCTCAGGGGTCTGGTTGAGCACGGATGCCGCCCAAGAGTAGACCAAGCCGTTTGCCGCAAAATAGCCCGTCACATAGGGAAACGAGGCGTATGGTATTAAATTAATAAATAATACTTAGCAACAAAAGTTAATTAAGAAAAGCTTAATACTTATAGCTATAGCTAATATTAATATTAAAGTTGTCTAGCGACTACAATTGGCCAGAAGCTTCTGTTATGATGCCGCTGTGGCGTCAGGCGCAACATACGAGAAGGCTTCTGCAGAGATGGTTTCCGGTCCATACACAGTGTGTGTATGCTCTGGAGAACATGATGAGGATGCTTTCATGGAGAGTAGCAAAGGACGTGATGATTGCGCACGCAGCATGTGAGCATGGCCGTAGCAGAGTTTCGGGGGGTAGTGTCTTGCTGAGGCCAGTAGTCCAATAGCGACCCTGATGAGGCGCAGCCTCTCTTCTTGGTAGGTCATTTCAAAGAACTCAGGTGCCTCGAATAGACAATTGGTTCCTCTGATAAATGGAGCGGCCTTTCTCCAGGAGTTTAGTTTGGCATGGGATGTTCGAAGCAGGCGTAACGTCTCCCCGTGCTCGAGCAGGCTGTCGGGCGATGCAGTGTATTTTGGTAGCCGCCCAAGCGCAGCCCTCCGCTCATCCATAGCCAGATCTATCTCCGACGACAGTCCACCCATGCCCACGAGCCAGTTGAAGACAGAGGTTCCTGAGCTTGGAGGTACAGGCTGATGGACGTCGACCTGGATCAAGGCGTCATCGATGGTGAAAGGTTGTCCCAGTGTCGAAGACGAGAATCGGTCCAGCAGATACGACTCCCATAGAACATTGCGGCGTCGATTGATCATTTCAGGCTCCACGATATCAACTTGAGGACGCCTTTGGTGGAGACCGGCCTTTGCGCAATTGATGATACATCTCGGGTATTTGGTGCCGCACTTTCCCACGTCGTCAATCACCTAGCTTGAATGTGACGCCGAAATGAGTTTCAAACTTTGACCTTCTGTAAGCGGCACATTTGACAAGGAATCGAGCTCAAGCCATTGTCGTCATCCTCTAATAGTAAGTATATTCGCTTATAGCCTTGCTGTTGTTGTGCCATTTCGAATGGTGTTATAAGATGGCAAGTGCCTGCGTCAGGGAAAAACGCATGGTATTAACCGGGATTAGGCCAAGATTTATTATCATTATGGACGAGGTAATTTGGTCTATTAGTTCGTAGCTAAGCCTTGTATTCTTATATTAAAGTACTACTTATGCCTGCTCTATATAATAGAAGCTTAGTTAATCTTACTGCTTTATAAATAGTATTAGTTACCTTTTTAAACTAAATACTAAACTAAACTATAAGTTATAATAATTTACTTTAAATAATTATTCTATTATTAAATTAAAGCTAAATATAATTTAAAATAGAAAAATTAATTAATCTTACTATAAAATATCTTTATATTAAGAATTAAAGTTTACTAAAAGAGTAAATAAATATATAATAGAGTTATAGAGATTTTATAACTAGATTTAAATTAGTAATAGTTTTAATTCTTACCTTTTTTACTTTAATATAGTCTTTACTTTAAATATTCTATTTAAAACTAAGTTATTTTAGTACTAGTCTATAGCTTTACTAGAGTTTTAAAACTATTTAAAGGCTTAGACTTATAAATTATAATAAACTACTCTCTTTTACTATAGCTATTCTTAGTTATAAAAGAGAGTTTTAAAAACTTTATAAAGGCTTTATAGCCTTTTATATATATATAGTAGTAAGAGTAAGGTTTATAGAGGCTTAAAAGAAATAGCTATAAGGGTTTTTAAAAAGCCCTTATACTTTTATAATAAGTAATAAAAAGCTTATAGTAAAGTTATAAATCTATATTAGCTAGACCTATTAGTAATTAATAGTAAAAAGAAGTTATTATTTTAGTTTTAAAAAGAGACTATTTTATTAAAGATATTTAGTAATCTATTTATAATAAATATTAAATAGAATATTATAATTAAACTATAAGTTTATAATATAGTGCTTAATTATTAAACTCTATTTAATATAATATAATAGTAAGTATTATATTAAAATACTATAGTAAATATAAAGTAGAGCTATAGCTATTTATATTACTAGCTACTAGCTATATAATTCTTATTACTTTTATAATTTTAATTTTTTCTTTCTTTCTTTTTTCTTTAGCTCTTTTATTTAAAAAGTAAGTGCTTTATTTACTTTTATTTTATATTAGTAAGGTTATTACTAATATATAGTAGCTCTTTTCTCTCTTTCTCTCTCTTTTATTACTAGCTATATTAGTAAGTTTATTTTCTTTACCTTTTTTATAATTACTTTTTACCTTTATAAAGCACTTATAGTTATATTTCTAAATATTAATTTACTATTTACTAACTTTAAAGAGAGAAAAGATAGTTTTTAATTTAATATATTCTCTTACTCTCTTTTATTTATTATACTATAAGTAATATACTTATATATTATAATAGATTTATAAAGGCTTTATTACTAACTTAACTTAGTATTTATACTTAATACCTTTATACTTTAATTAACTAAAAGTTTAAAAATAAAAAAAATAAAAATATTCTAGTATTAGTCTATAAACTTAAGTCTAGCTATAAATAGTATTATCTTTATATTCTCTCTTTAAGTTAGTATAATAGACTTTAACTTTTTATAGTTATATTATTTAAGTATACTTAATACTTTAAAAAGGTAAAGATTATATTTCTATATATTTTTTTAAAAAGTAAAAAAGAAAGAAATCTATAGATTTACTATTAATATATTACTAACTATATAGTTTAAACTATAAAGCCTTTTAAAAGCTAGCTACTCTATAGTAAAAGATAACTAATAGACTAATTAATATAATTTATAATAAAGTATATTAATAGATATCTTACTATATATTTACTACTAACTATTAAATAACTATTATTTAAAACTATTTAGTAAGCTAAGTAATACCTTTAATAAACTAAAAAGTAATTAGTTAATTTAGCTATTACTACTATAAGTTTCTTTATATAACTTTACTATAAGTTTATTACTAATAGTCTTTTAAACTATTACTACTACTATTAATCTTATAGATATTTAAATAGTACTTTATATTACTACTATTACTTAAACTAGCTTTATAATTAAT
Organism: Stachybotrys elegans; assembly: GCA_020746835.1. Lineage (NCBI taxonomy): Eukaryota > Fungi > Ascomycota > Sordariomycetes > Hypocreales > Stachybotryaceae > Stachybotrys > Stachybotrys elegans. The sequence continues at coordinate 1,319 of JAGPNK010000038.1, read as the reverse complement.
ATTATTTAGTATATATATATTATTACTAAATACTAAATTACTTAGGTTTCTATAAGTATTTCTACTATATTCTATATATATACTACTAATTTACTATATTTAAATTACTATTTAAAAGAATATTTTAAATTTTAATATATTAATTAAACTTAATTATCTTTCTTTTCTTTTAAAGAACTTTAAGAATAATAATAAGAATAATAAGAAATAGAAGAAATAAAAATCTCTTAAAATTATAATAATATACCTTTAGGTATTTTTTAAGCTTTTAGTACCTTTAGAGCCTTTTCTTACTTTATTCTATTATATTTTACTTTTTAATATTTAGTATACTACCTTTAGATATTAACTAATAAATTCTTTAGTACCTTTACTTTTTCTTATTTATATCTTTTTATAATTTACTATTACTATCTCTCTACCTTTCTTTACTTTTTATATTTCTTTTAACTTTTTTTTATTATAAGTTTTTACTATATTATATTAAAGCTAACTATTATAGGCTTTTTATAGAAGCTTTAAAGTAAAGTTTTTATAAAATACCTATAAATTATCTTTACTAGAATATTTTTTTTATTTTATAAAATACTTTTTATAGTAATATTCTCTATACTTAATAATATATTTAATCTTATATATTTTATTATCTTTAGTAACTATTTTCTATATATTTATAAAGAGCTTACTATAGTATTTCTTTAGTATTAAAACTAGAAATATATTATATACCTTTAATAACTTAAATAAATTTAATTAGTATATTATTTTTACTTTATTTACTATTTAAATTACTTTATATAAACTCTAGAACTTTAATATAAGCTTTTATTAAATTACTTTAACTTAAGGTTCTTTATAAAGAGAAATATTTATTCTTTCTTAATAAAGTATTTATTAACTCTTACCTTATTATAGTACTTTATAAAGAATTTCTATACTTTTATAAGCTTTTATATTAGACTTTTAAAATTATAGTAAAGTTTTTATAACTATAGTTCTATCTATTTATTAATAATTATAAAGTCTATATTTAATATTTCTAAATATTTTAAATTAAAGTCTTTTAATATCTTTATAAAGCTTTTACTAAAGTTTATATATATATTTATATTATATATAAACTATATTAATAGTAATTAATTTATTTAGTTTTACTATTACTTAGTAATATAAATATAAAGAAAGTATTTTATAAACTAGTTTATTTACTTTATTTATCTATTAGTTTAGAAATAAAAAATAATATTAAGTTATTACTTAATTATAATAAAGTAATAAAAAGTTTACTAATAGTTATTTATAATAATAATTCTCTATTA